>JZLH01S0234357.1:14020-32275 GCA_001188425.1 Eucidaris tribuloides | reverse complement strand
GGAACAGTGAGAATCATTAAAAAAATCATTATTTTGATTTCGAAACAATTGGTGATTCTACAATAGATTTGAAGATAGTTCTTTTTTTATTGCTTAGAATGGAAGGGAAAACAGACACTGAGCAATTTATAGTTATTAGAATGCAGATTACATCAGTGGAGTTGACCTGCAAAATACACATTTCTGTTTCATTGATTGCACTATCAAGCAGAAATATTATATGTATGCAGTCTTATTCTGTCACAAATCACTGTCTTTTCATGTTTTAAACACTATACAATTTTATTCTGGATTTTTAAAATAAACCTGTAGCAGTTTAAAAATGATCTTTCATAGCAACATAGTAAATGAGTAGCGTGTGATCATTGGGCTTTCTAATAGCCCAATTATTCGATTAAATAATCTCTGAAAATATTTGAATAAGAATGAAAACCAAGACACCTACTTTTTCAGTACCAATATATTCAGAATATCTACAAGAATAGCTTGGTCCTTCATGTTGATAGCTGATTCCAGAGAGGTCTGTAAACAAGAAAAAGAAGATGTAAGAGTGACAGCACCACATTTTATTTTGATGCATGTAATGCAGTTCATAGATTTGCAGCATACTAGATTTAAATTTGTTGATGACATTACCATACTATGGGGGAATATGAAAGCATAATTTGAGTGGTAAGGTCATGTGTCTTGCATATTATCAATAACTCAAAAAGTGTAAGGACGATTCTATTTTCAAATAATGTATTTCAGTATTTCAACATTAGCATCTTGTCCTAAAAAATGTATGAGATGTTGATTAAAAGGGTGGGTTCAAAAGGGTGGGTTCATTTTGAGTAATACTTCTCTAAAGTGTTATTTGTTTTTCACCCAAAGAGCATTGTTTGTCACTACACATGCTGGTGAAGTGATAATAAGACCAAAATAGAGTTAGTGAAGTTTAGTAGACTTTAAAGGTATGGGGGTTAAACCTGAAGTATATTATATTTTCTTGTTTTTGCACATTTTGGTGATGACCACCTTCACATTGACAGGGAGCAATGTGTTCTAAATTGAGAACTAATTTCAATCTCGCCATTTCCCTTGGACAGGTTATTGGTATAATCATTCCAATCACTGTGCTGGAACTATAAGTTGACATGGCTTTTCTCAACATGAGTTGAGTGTGGTCAATCAATCCATGTGATCATCTGGGATGATTCCACCCTGACATGCTTCTCACCTTAAAATCTCCCGACGACCAAATGGCTCGGATCAACTGCAGATTTTGTTTGCGTCCCGCCAGCACCTGACACATGGAGCCGTGCCCCTTCCTCAGACCCTCAATCCTCTCCAGGCTGTTCTCTCTCCGATGGGACCCGACTGGGGGAGCGGCAGCTTGGTTGTGATGTTGCTGGAAGGTGGGAAATGGCCAAGAAAATAGTATACAAATATATACCAATACGAGAGTCTCTGGTTGAAACTATGACGAGCCCGAGGTTACGTGGACTGTACTATTTTCTCGAGGGGCGCAGCCTCGACGGAAAATGGTTAACAGTCAACGTAACCGAGGGCGTCATAGTTTCAAACAGAGACTCTCAGCATAGGATATATTTGTTTTATATCCGTCATCGAATAACAGGGAAATTACACAAAGAAAAAAAAAAGGAAAATGAAATGTATTTACGGTAACCCCTACGAGTAAGTGTGTGACGCACGGCATACAGGTGTGCGATATTTTTACTTGCAGTACGGATAGGTATGCAATTCCATTAACGTATACTCTAGTTAGTCGAGTATCAATTTTATAAACCTATAAAACACTATTATAATCCTCATTTTTATTTTAAGTATAATCCTAACTCAAATATGACGAACTTAACCCAGTGTTAATCTTAAACTTTGCCAAACTTCCGTACGGGCGTGCACGCTTTAATGTCTTTCACATGCACGGAAATAAATAGCGTTCCGTAAAATAATGTGTTTTTACACACGATTCATTCGGCTTTTGAATTAAGCTCAAATCGCGATCCCGCTGTCGAGAGTACAATAGTACTTAACTATTGTACTCTCCCGCTGTCGAGAGTACAATAGTACTTTACTATTGTACTCTCCGACTACTATAGTACTTTCAGAACGATAGTCTCCCAGACTCACAGAACAGTTTTTCATCATGTGACATACTTTTGACCAACCAGAATTCAAGAAACTTACAATGAGGGATATAATTTGTAATAATAAACCCAATAAATGGAAAATAAGAGACATTATCAATCCATTCTTGAGATATTATCCTTAACACAGTGAATTGCCTGCATTGCACAAACACTAGCTTGTGAACTCTGATCTTGATCTTTTGACCCCATGATTTATCACTCCATCTGTCAAAGATGATACGTTCACAAGTTTGGAAAATGGTAATTCATAAATCAAGGATTTTATTTACTCCATTGATATTGATAGTTTGTTGAGTTGCTATCAACCATTTGATTGGCTTTCTGGATCCTTGGTGTTTTGGTTGACTGTTGTGTATATTTGCAGCTTATACCAAAAAAAAAATACTTTAAATACACACAGTTAAATTCATCCTTGATGTATCATGGTTAATACTGTGTTACAATGTTATGTTATGAATAATTTACAGTATATACAGTGTATATAAAACAGTGACTTGTGGCCATTGTCTTTCACCTCTGACATTTAAATTTAATATGTCCATAGCCTATGTTTCATGAAAATTGATCAATTCTTGAGATATAGTAAGCAACAAAGTATTATGGATGTATTGATAGACAATGCAAGAAGAAATTACCTCCTACTCCACTTCGTGCTGGAGGCACAATGGATCCATATACAAATGTTATGAGAGTACCGCACTACAGTTAGAACTTTGAGTAACATTGCAAACGAATCTTACCGGAAGGAATGCATTCATGTCCAAACCCGCTGGTTTATTTCTGTCTGATGGGATTATTGTTGAGGGTGCCGGCTCTTTTGACCTTGACGGTGGAACCTACAAGATGTAGACATATAAAAAAAGGATAAAAAGGAAAGAAAAGAACAGTGTCCGACAAAAGGCACATGCATTCTTTTTAACTACAAGATATACATGTAACATCTGAATTAACAAAGTTACTAAATGCCTATCTGTATAATTGTTCAATGTAGTCGCCCTTGTCTCTCAGTTCTGTCATTCATTTTATCTCAATTTCTCCATGATACATTGTGAACAAGAGCTAATTTACACAAACTTGAGAATATTTTTTTTCCTAGTTTTCTGTTTGGCAACTAACAATTGCACAAAACACAAACATAACATATAAAATATAAAAACTTTCATTTTCTTCTCAACATACAGTTTTCCAAGACAGTTCCACAACTTCCTCCATGTAAACAAAATGTGAATTTTAAAATATTATCTGTTCTAGATCTATAAGACATCAAGAAATAAAGAGTTAGTTTTTTAGCATTTCACAGTAATTTTATGCAACATACACATTACATGATCACATAATTTTTTTTTCTTTGGGGGAAAAAAATCCAGGCAATGTATGTTACATACCTCTTTTGCTGGTACCGGTTTGGTGGCTGCTGGTGTCTTGCTAGGTGCTGGCTGTGCATGGACTGGTTGCCAGTCACCCCCTACCGGTGCTGGGGGCTTGCTGGCCGGTGCCACGGCTGGTTGAGGTGCTGGCTTCTGTACTGGCACAGATGGTTGGGAACTGGGTGCAGATGGTTCATCTAACGGTGCAGGGAATGGCTGGGCTTTCCTCTCTGGTGACCGCTCTGGAAAGACATTTATAAAAGATTACTTGTTACTTGGTGAACTCCTAACATATTAGAACAGGGCTGTCAACCCTCCCGCTTTTGACATGAGTCTCCCATCACCAAGCTCATCCTCCCACTGTCCCACCAATCTCCTGCTTTATGAAACAAGAGCCCCGGGGGGCACGACGCTCACCTGAAGTCTCGCAAACTCTCTATGGTACCCACAGAAAAAACATCAGCTATATGTATAGTTATGGCCCTTGGAGCTTGATATCTAGGCACCCATGTAGCCAAATGAACCAGTTGGAAAACGTTGCATCCCCTTGCCATACACGTATAGCTGATTTTTCCAAGTTTAATTTAATTCTGACATCCATTTTTATAAAAACAAGGCACGCCCTAGTATCTGAACAATTATGACGCACTTGACCTACTTATGTGACCCTATGACGCCCTCAATTTAACGATGCATTAGAGGTCACTATACATGTAGCATTTCGCAGTCCAAGTTAGTCAAAACATGGTGCAAATAACAACCAAGAAACATTTCACTTCATTGACTCTTGACCTACATAATGTGACCTATTGACCCCCAAAGGTACCATTTGACGGTCCCTCATGTACACATCTAGCTACCCAAGTTTCTCTGCTGTTCCCTGGTTACAAAGTGGGCTTGGTTAGAAAGTCTACCTCAGTTTGGGCCCTTATGGGCGCTGCCCTGGCCCTAGATGGCGGCCTGGTGTACACCAGGAACCTCTATCCCCTCCCTGAGTATCATTCCACCAAGTTTGATCTAAAGTCCATGAGTGAATGTGAATTATTCCCATAGGGCCCCACCTCAAACTTTTGCCCCCTTTAGGGGCCAAACCGGGCCACCATGGGCATTGTCATGAGGAACATTAATTTAGCACATATAGAGGTATCTACCCACAAAGTGGGTTACCAAAACTATTTCTGGATCTAGAGAAGAAGATGTTTGAAAACTACCTACTTTTGGCCCTTTAAGGCCCTGCCCCTGGGCCCCCAGGGGGGCCAGGTGTACCATTTTAGGACCCTTGAATCCCCACCCCCTATGGATCATTCCTGCCAAGTTTGGGCCAAATCCAATCATGCATTTTGAAGAAGAAGTTGAAAATGTGTAAAAGTTTACGCACGACGCACGACGCACGACGCACACCGCACGACGCACGACGCACGACGAACGACGCACGACGGACGACGGACGAAAAGCGATCGCAATAGCTCACTCGAGCCTTTGGCTCAGGTGAGCTAAAAACCTCCCGCCAAATGTGTAGAAGGAAAACATTACAACAAATGAACTGTTTGGCTAGTAATTTGGCAGGTAATTTTTTTTTTGGCGGGCAAAAAATGGTTTTGGTCGTCATCAGCCCCCTGCTTGTCAGAAGTTGTTTGGCGAATAATTTACGTCGTAAAAATTTTTCTGGACGGGCAAAAAAAAGGTTTAGGTCGTAGTTGGCCCCCTGCTTGTCAGAAAATGTTTGGCTAGTAAAAAAAAAATTGGCAGGCAAGAGTGAATCTCCTTCCAAGTCATTCCCTGAAGTTGACAGCTCTGTATTAGAAATTAGAGCAATTTGACTGCAACACAGTCAATGGGTATGCCAATTGATTCTTGCACCAATTTCAAAGTTCTTTGTCAACTTACACCTTATACTTAATCTTAATCCATGATACTTGTATGCAACCAATCCGATTAGTAGTTGAAGTTCTTTAGTTATATATGTAAAAGGTCTATTACCTCAGCTTCAAAATTCTGTGATAATGAATTCATAGAAAATGCATTGTAAACTTATCAAAAAGAGACAGAAATTTTTTCTGTACATCATAAATTGTTTATGAATGTATTTTTCCTCTTAGCGAAATAAACATATCAACTTTTTTTCTTACACACTCTCTCAAAATACCTTCTATGGGATTTCCTCCACAGTCCCTACCCTGTTAAGTATTCATTTTTGCAGACTCAATGACGCATGAGGAGACTAGACATCAAGTTACTGATAAGCATCAAGGGACTCATCCCCAGCCGACAAATAATGAATGAAGGAATCCCTTGGAAAGAACTGGGACTTTTATCTCCACATTTTCTTGGACAAACTTGTTTTGAAGTCAAAGTCCTTCTGCAGTAAACAACTTGGACATCCATCTTTTGCAAAAGGTTGCATGTCTCACAGGATTGAGATGTCCTGTATGACTATGTTGTTTGTTTCGAGTGTCTATTGATTATTATTGTCTTCTGCTAGTACAGTGACATAACAACAAAAACAAATCTTCTTTCCTCATGTGTATGTGAGAGATGTCCCGTATGACTATGTCTCTTCAATTTCAGAAATAAATAATCTATTTCGAGTGTCCATTGATTATCATTGTGTTCTGCTGGTAAAGTGACATAACAACAAACAAAAACAAATCTTCTTTCCTCATGCCTTTGTTTTCTTGTTTACCTAATCTTCCTTTAGGGCTAAAGATTTTTGCATAGCTGTCAGGATCCTGGATCTCTGCTGTGGATGTTGAGTCGTCGTCTTTCCCTTCGTCTTGAGTCGGTGACTGCCTCTCAGGCTCCGACTTGACATCGGGTTGCCTAGGTGACGGTAGATAAGAAACAGAGAGACAAGCAGATGAAATAAAAAAAATAGTAATGAGTACTTGCAGAGGAACAGAATTCAAACCATCTTTCTATTAAAGAGGTCAAATCCAATGGTCTTCAGTATTTCTAATAATGCAATTTAAAGGTTAGTGACATGATTGGGAAGACTTGAAAATGCCTAGAGAACCAAATGAGTTGAAATGTATATCAACTATACACCAGTTCAAGTAGATCTTCCAGCTCAAAGGATTTCTCTCTAATTTGTTTACTTAAGAAGAATCAAGCATGAACATTAATTCTATCAGGGCACGATAAAAATAGGACCCATAGAGAGCCACACAGCAGGTTTGCCTGCCATGAGGGATATTGACATTAGTTGTTTTAGAATGAGACAACGTTTGACTACAAGATTTTCACAGGAGAATCCTTGCATAGTTTACTTGATTCTAGAATAGTTTCAGCCCAAGTCGAGGACTACCCCCAATCATGTCATTTACCTTTAAGACTCTTTGGTGACCCACCCACCCCCCTTCCCAACAAAAACTTGAAAATAGCAATCTGTAACATATACACTACTTTTGGGAGGTTTAGAGATGTTTCTGATGTCTGGTGTGACAACACCACACACCATACATAATGTAAACTAATGTGTGTCAAGTAAATGATGCCAATAATTGCCTGACCACTCAGGTGATTATGTTGACCTCACCTTTGTTTACTTGATGTGGTGTGTGGTCTTTCTCGGATGAAGCTCTTTCTGCCACTGGCTGTCAGAGGTTTGGACGGGAGCACCTCGGCGTCGACCGGTCTATCTGTGGACTGGGGCTGAGGTTCTTGGGCAATTCCTACTGTATTCATTCGCTGTTTGGTGGCAGAACAAGAATTGAGGAAGAAATTTTGTTATTTGTGTCTTTTTAATATTAGTGTCTACATTGAATTTATTTATTTTTCTTATAACTGCATTTTTTAAAGTGTTATCTGATAATGAGTTTGCCTTATCTTTTCAATTAAGTGTATATAATCTGCTGTAAATGCAAATATGATTTCATACGTTTGTTACTTTTGTCATTTCACCAATTATTTGTGTGAATAAAAATATTATTAAATGGATATTATATCTATGATATTTATTCTAACATTGCTACTGTGTCTAAGCTTACAAATGTCTTTTCTTTTATGTGAATTTGAATATATTAATGTAGAATTTGTGCAATTTAAATGTATGTTTGAATTTATTTATTTAGAATGTTATTATTCTAAATTCCTAAATCAGAAAATATTGTGCCCAGCCAGTTTACCCTGAGAAATTAAACACACTATTGAACAGTGTTTTTAATTTACAAAATCTGAGCTGCATGGCTGTATATGCTATCAGTGTCTCCTTTACGTTATAAACATGCAGCCCTGCAAACATTGCTATGCAAAATGACTATGAAGTTCTGTATCTCTCTCACAACCATTTCTCTATCGACTTTACAGCCTGTTTAGACTTTGCATGTAATAACCTTAGTGTGGTACTAAACGAGAAGAAAATATGTAAATGTACTCCGAGTGACCAGTTTACTATCAACATTATCCCCTACATACTGTAGTGTAAGAATAAGCCACCTGGTTAATGTTTACTGTCAGAGTAATATTCATACACTTTCATGATAAAATGAACATTTTTATTATCTAAATTTCTAGCATTTTGAAACTTCCCAAAAATTTCCTCAGTCTTTTCATCATTACTAAAAACTGAATACCACCGCAAGAGAGAACTTACTGTTAGGTCTGCAACAAAGACAGACACATTAGTGGCATTGTATGATGCACCAATGAGTTGTGTAGAGGCAACAACCGTATCAGCGATCCTCCCCCAACCCATGGAGAACGTATCAAAACAGCGTATAGGCTCCCAGCCAAAGACATGTAGCATGTCATGACTCCCACAAAACAGGTAACTACCTTCGGGATGGAATGATATCGACCTGTGGAGAAAAGCAAGAAAATATTTAAGTGCTCAAGTTGAAATATACACTGGTGTCCAAAATGTCCCAAAGCTAAATCATGGCTACAAAAATTATCAACAGTTCAGATTTGGAGTACACTTTTAAAGATAGAGTACAGGATTTGCACGCCAGAAAATGGCAAAATGAATGAAATCAGATCAAATCATTTTCAATGTGAAGATTAGTATAAATGAACACCTGTCATAGAACCTTTGGGTAGAATACGTAGTTTTGGTGAAAATCTGGACATTTAAACTTCAACATTTGCATAGAGACGTGCACGTGCACAGGATGTTTCGTTAGTTCCAAAATTGTCCAATCAGCCATTAGCCAAAGGTCGTGCGGAGTTTAGCTGTTTAACCAATCAGTGTGCTCTGCTGGTTGTGTGAACGTGTTCTGAATTTGCGCAAAATTTAAACTCACAGAAATAACAAAGCATATTGTTATTAGTTTTTCTCATAAAACAACAAATTCATGCCGTATGGATCTCAAACTTGCAACACGCCATTTGTAAGTACTATAGAGAAATTGGACTTTAAATGTTTCTGTGAAAATATTTTCTTTTCTGCATTTCATTACAAATGACATGAATAACAAATAAAACTTTACAAATTTGTAAATAATACTTTAAATAATTACAGAAAATACATTCATAAATTATACATACACAAATATATCAAGTATAACAATACATAAAGCAAAATATGATTTCAATGTAGAAGGCTGCCGTCATATGCTTGACTTGAGCGAATGGAAGGACAAAATAAATAAATAAAAATAAATTAATTTCATTTCATTTCATTTCTTGTTTCTGCATGCCAAAATAGTACAGTAATATAATATGATATAAACAATACTGGTCATGGCAAACTCTGCGCATGATGAAAGCAAATATTACTTTATATATAAAGATATATAAAGAAGATGATGTTGATGATGATGATGAGATCACTTATCAATTTGAAAACAGTATCTCAACTAAGCCTGTTATCGATATGCTCTCTATCGATAGTACTATCGATAACCAGCTGATTTTGCGTCTTAGCGATATATCGATAGTGAATCTGTGTTAACGATATTAGCCGACAGACATCTATGTCAGTATGTGTACTTTTATGAATCTTGTTTCAAATCCAAGACTGATTTCCATCATGGCAAGGGAGAGTATTATGGTTAACTGACATATTTGATATAGATTGTATGTTCCAGCATTTAAAGAAGAACTTCAAAATTGCATCAAAAATCGAATTGTTGATAGACCAAATCAGCTGTCAGCTGAGTAGTCAGTAGACGGAGGTACAAATACTGCCGACTATACATGTACACACAAGACAACAGAAATAAATGCTACATGCATGTACATTCGACTCTAAAAACTGTCTTGCTTTACCTGAAAATATTGTGCTGATACTCTTCTCAGCGTGATATTTCCGTGAAATATTCTCCTCCTCACACGTCTCCCAAGTTACCAGGCGACTTGACTCGGTTTTCCAGCCAAAAATATCAAAGCCAGATTATCAAAAATACAATTTATTTTGTCGCACGAGATCATGCAGACCAATACACGATGTATCATTCGCTGTCCCCGCACCATGCATGAATCACGCAAGCTGCTCAGCTGACCGGGCGTGCGAAATTACACATGATCGTCTAGCGCAGTAGCTTGCAAAATGTGGCATATGTGATCGTTGTTTTGTGTGGTCAATGTGTAGCGCGCCGCTTCATGGTGCACGGTAGAGATACTCTCTACCGTAATTTCGCACGCCCACTCAGCTGAGCAGCTTGCGTGATTCATGCACTGGAAGGAATATGGTGCGGGGACAGCGAATGATACATCGTGTATTGGTCTGCTTGAACTCGCGCGACAAAATAAATTGTATTTTTGGTAATCTGGCTTTGATATTTTTGGCTGGAAAACCGAGTTAAGTCGCCTGTTAACTTGGAAAACGTGTGAGGAGGAGAATACTTCACGGAAATATCACGCTGAGAAGAGTATCAGCCCAATATTTTCAGGTAAGGAAGACAGTGTTTAGAGGCATTCTGTTACATACACAGACCTACAATACGTGTATTATTTTGATGGTTAGTTAATTCAGCCTATTTTTCGGCAATAATTAATTATCAATAATTATCGATATCGGTAAGGATTTTCTTACCGATATATCGTTAAAGAATTTCTCAACGATAACAGGCCTAATCTCAACACATCCTATGCTACATGTAAGTTTAGTTTGATGAGAATAGTATGCAAAGAATCTACAAAACAGAATACCATCTTACCTTATAGTACTGGCACCAGGACTGGTTGAATTAACTAATTGAAATGTTTCTAAATCCCAGAACTTGACTGTCCTGTAATATACAAGTAAAAAAAAAACATGAAATAGAAATAACAACTCTGACTGAAGGATACTTTTACTTTACACTACGTTCAATTATCTGTTCATTATAATTTTGGGGTTACTAAGGACAAATAGCCCCCTCATCCTTGCCGCACTACAATCTACATTGGTACACTAACAAGATGGAATGTGTGGCACTTCAGTAAGTTCAGTAAGTTTAGTGAGATAAGCAGCAGGCTTAAAGATTTAACTCAATGTAATTCAAATTACTGAAGTACATCTTTGAAAAAAGATTGTGATTTATATCAAATATACATGTAGGCTTATCACTTAATTTGGCTAAATTAACTTAAATCTGACTTAGATCAAGATTAAATCCAATACTGAAATTGATCTTTTCACAATATTTTTAAACTGTTGATCAACGATGGGGCATCTGGGGCTGAAGTCTATGAATAGCAATGTCCAAAAGTTTTCACGAGAATTAACAAGTTTTTAGCCCTGGAATAGTCGAGCATTTTGAAAGATGAAAGCAAAATCAATATTAAACTGATTTTACTATTTTTCAAGCTAATTAACATTTACAAATGGATTTTGGATTTCGCCTTTGACGAAGGTGATATTGTAGCTCTAAACCTATTGCACATGATTTGATGTTGCTAGAAAGTGCATATCCCATAGACCCATCTCCAAGTGTACAAGGACTAGTCCTGGATAGGTTAAGAAATGTGTCATGTAATTGATCAATTTTTGGACCTTCAACACTTGTGACATTTCACTGACTGTGCAACTTGGTTCAGTTCATTTTGTAAAAATTACCCAAAGTCAGGTTTCAACTACACAATGATAATAAACAAACATTCACTGATAATAAGAACGATGGGAGAAAACTATCTGCCCCAAATTAATCTTGAGACAACTATCTTTCTCAGTGCAGCCAAGGAAAATTAGTTAAGTTTCAAGATTACTGAAGGGTGGATAGTGGTCCAATTGTCTGAACCATAGGCAAATATTTGCTTGACATCCCACATTGGGCAAAATATTTATAAATTTTGGGGGAAAAACATTCACCATGATTCTAAACAATGGACTAACTCGCTTGACAAGAATGCCTGCCTTAAGCATGCACAGGTTGTAAGATATTTCTTTGAATTCTTCTCCAGGCCAACCATTGTTATATCAATATACCTGTCTGCACTCCCAGAAGCTAGAAGGAACTCGTTGGGATGGAATTCGATGTCTGTGACACTTCCTGCATGCTGCTTGAATTCTTGAAATAGTTTACCCATCGTCAGATCCCAAAGCTGAGGGCAAAGAATGTACAGGTTTAAGATCAGTATTCTTCTTATCAAAATACTACGATTCATTGCAAATTTCATGCATTTAATATCAATACATTGTCATCAAAGTAAGAAAAACTGTCATGACAGAACCAAGTAAACACGTTGAGGAGATAGCTGGCACATTAATTTCAGTTGTGATACACATTCCTGAAATTTTTTTTGCCCTTATACGTAGTTCATATATCTTGTTACTCTTGACTCGCTCACACATAATCAGAAATCCAAGTGTGCCCTGACGTCTCATCTTTTTAAAATGTAAGTCTTGGAAACATGTTGCTCATAGTGCTTCCTGATCTTAGAATAGTATCTATTCATGTCTCTACCTTCTTTTCTCCAGTATATTTTCTTACTGATCTACACAAAATAAATTGCATACTTTTATCATGGTTGGAAGTACTTTTGGATTAAAATTTGCAGTTAACTTGCTGAAAGTCCAGAACATTTACAACTGATAATTTTGAAAACATGTACTTCAGGTAACGTCATGTGTAGTTATAAAAATTTGAATCAGAAAGACAGAACGATAGCTCATGCTGTGTAGGAAAAATACTACCAATCCTTCAAAACAACATACACTTGTATTGGTTAAAGTAAACCATCTTTACTGATCTTTATATGTCCCCAAATCACAACATTATGATTGAAATATTGCCTGATATACTGTTTTGTTCTACAAAAATAAGTTTATAACAAAGGGCAGCAATTGAAGCAGTGGAATATTAAATGACCAATAGAAAAAATGGACACAGTCTTCAGCCATAAGACTGTCAAAAATAAAATGCTTCAAAGGCCCACTGTCAAGGGTCAACTCAACCACAGAGAGGATGACAAGTTGACAACTAGTCCTGGAATACAGGCACATATTCATGAACATGCAAATATTGTATTTTTCCACACTGTCAAGGCTGTTTCCGTTGCATTATGGGTGTCATTAGTGCACCCTTTCTATGATTTTTGTCAAAAGAGGGAATTTTTCATCCTCTCATGACAGTGGGCCTTTAAGAAAATGCTTTCCAAACCTGCATACCCAGCCACTATGCATACCTTCCACTGTATTTTGATTTTCCAATTAGAAATCTGATGAGCCCCAACGTAATTTTTTGTTTTGTTACTCTAAAACACTTACCTTACTCAATAAGAAATTTCAGCTTCTACCAACCTTGTAATTTTTTTATTTATTTATTTTTTTGCTAGCTTTCGTCCACTCCTGTGGACTTTCTCAAACCAACTAGATTATGTCGACTGATGAAAGTTTCCTGCTTTTTTGAGATCACTGGAGCATATACTGGAGAAAATGTGTATCCAGAATCCCTGGCCGGCCGGCAAAGAAGCGCTCGTGTCCTCTACGCCGCCTCACGCTCACGACACAAGGGGCATCAGTGCATCGTGGGCGTTATTTGTGGGAGTCACACAGGAAGAAATTCTGAAGGCAGCCTATTGGTCTTCGGCCAATTCCTTCATCGCCTTTTATCTGAGAGATGTCCGCAGCAGAAGCTACCTTCTCTGGAGCACCTCTGGCCTCTGCCTGCGGTTCATATAACCCTTCTTCCTAATGTTGAGTTTCGCTTCTGCCTTTCTGTAATGGTCTAGCACAGCTATGGAAAGCGAACGGGTAGTTTTTACTGATGTAGATCATGAGAATCAGAAGTGATTCTATTATCCACAAGGTATAAACCACCTGCTCACTTTTGCGCCCTCCATCTTTCCCCTCGCCTCGCTCGATGGTCTCTTTCTGCGCTACGTTAGAGGATGTACGGACTGGCGCGTGGGTGGGCGCCGGGAGAGAGTCCATAGGGGAGGAAGGTGGGTGCATTAGGTTTTTTGTTGCAGTTAGCTCGGTCTGCGCGCGGCGCAGGGGGAATAGAATCCCTGGATACACAGCTGAAATTTCTTATTCTACAATTCACCCCTAGTATTTTGTACTTACCTTTATTGTTTTATCCTCACTAGCCGTTACAAGCCATTTCCCATCTGGACTGAATTTGATACTATTCACTCGACCAGTGTGACCTTTATAGGTAAATATGCATCCTTTCCGCCTGACGTCCCATAGCTGTTGCAAACACAAATCAAAAGTGGAATGAGGTCAACTGACTTTATCTGAATGTAGTATCAATGAGTTTGGAAAGAGAGATGGAATGGTAAAGAAGCAATCAGCAAAATGTAGAACTGGCAAAAATTATTGTTTCAATTTGTTTCAGAGTTAACTTTCCAGTTTCATACTCGGAATATCACATGCAAAGTTGAAGTTTTGTTGAAAATGGTACTGAGTGGGTTTAAAAAATACAAAGACTGACTAATAACAACATTCTTTCTGTTAACATGTATTGCTCACAAATTACAAAAAAAAATTGGGGTTGCGATCTATGGAGAATGTTTGTTAGGTCTATCAAAATAATTCATCTCCAACAAGTTAATATATATTTTGTATCCCATAGGTCAACAAGTAAAGGTATGAAATAACTTCATTCATGGGTTGGGTGCACATATTTGATATTGACCTACATACACATCATTCAAAAATAAACATAACAAGATCTTACATACAAGATTTACTTCTCATGCATGACATCCTATGTATTGTACAAGATAATACTGCAAACAATTGCATCAACTGGTGTTGTAACTGAGCAACTGGCTCAATGAAAAAAAAATTCACACTGACCTTGATGTTTGTATCCATTGAGCCTGAGGCTACAAATTCACCATAAGGATGGAAGTCCATACAGCTAACACTGCTTTTATGACCGGTCAGAGTTCTGACAACTGGAAGGGAAATCAAATCACATTAATTTGAAATCACATTATCATAAATAAATGTGTGTGACTTGTCTGCCAGACATAGTGATTTGTTTTTCAATCAACAAAGTGAGCGAATGCATACATTCTCCAACTGAAGGTTGAACATTATGTATTTTTTGATGCATGAGGGTAGACAATGAACAAATAAAACATAATACAAAGATACATCTGATAGCTGACAAAGCTCCAAGAGTCAAACACTAAATCTGGGTATGAAAAAACTATAAAAAAGGGGAAAATATCCCATAGCTTCCTCTAAATTGATATAAGTGGGTAGTTTCTGCACTTCACACATCTCTCATTCCAACTTTTGTTTCTTTTTGTTGTCAACCTGTAATGTTTCAAAGGCAGAATTATTTCTTCCTCATCACACATTTTCTAACAAATCTTGAGTAGAAGATCCTAACTATACATCTACAAGTGAAAAATAATTGTCACAAAATGTTACCCTGTTAGCTCCGAAATTCTATGATCCTCATACATGTATAAACCCCTCAAAAAAAAGTTCTGCAACTTAAAGGCATTGTATAACAATGTTTCCAGTTTAAAAAATCTGAGCTACATGATTCCCCATGCTACTAGTGTCTTTGATACTGTCTAAAAATGAAGCCTTGAAAAAATTGCAGTGTAAAACAATCATTAAGTGCTTTAAAAGAGTGAAAATCATTGAGAGACCATTCCAGCTCTTCTCCATAGACTGCTGTGTGGCAGAATTTCCTATCGGCCAATATAAAATCAATGTGCCAATTTGTATCTGCACATATTGTACTAGTGACAGCATAACTGTCCAAACTTTTGTGTTCTAGGGTGTTTATTTGTCCATTCAAACACTGTGAGATATGTCAGATAGCAAAGTTCAACCATTTTTTAAACGGGTCTTCCACAGTGTTATATAGTGTCTTCAACTTTGAGCATTGATATCTCTCTTGGTATTAGAATTCTTGATATTGGTATCACTGAAAAGCATGTTTATTTCCCTTCAATGATACCTCATTTGCCATGATTATGGATTCATGGAATGTGCATGGCATTTAAATCAGGGGCCAAGTGAAAAGTGAAAAGTTGCAAAAATGCACACCAGTTCAGACTGCATTTGTAAGGAGAGTAAATTGTGTTTAATGATGTTGTAATGGTTTTTAGTGAAGTGCCATGTGTTGATCGATGGAGGGGACCTTGCAAAATTGCCAGATACGTAATGAAACTCAAACACAATGATTTCACAATTACCCACTTACATCTCATTTCATATTCAAAACAAAATGTGAAAACACATAACACTACACAGTGTTGAAATTACTTTTTATTTTTAGGGAGCCATTTTGAAAAAATCACCAGAGCCATTTTTCATTTTACCAGAGCCATTTTCAGTTTTCCAGAGCCATTCTTTTTTCAGGATGCAGGTATCATCATGTTTTTGCATCGCAGTTTGCCTTTGCTTGTTTAATACCAAATTCATTAGCCTAGTCCTTGTACGCAACTAAGAATCAAGGGTGTGATCGACGAGTAAGATGGAAAAAAAATCTGAAAAATCTGAAAATATTAAAAGTGTACCATCCAAAGTCATTAGCCGGGGTCGCAGGGCCGCCTAGGGCCCTGGAAGCTATAGGGTGTCTAGATGCTCTCTGTCTGCAATCTAAGCATATTTTGGAAACCATTTCTTTCAATTTAAAATGTTGGTTTGGGAGTATTCATATACTAAAAAGTGTTGGAACATGAAAAAATTAAAAGGAACGTAGTTTCAATTGTCTACTTCATTTCCCGACCAAAATTTGCATAAAATCATTATTTGTATCTTCTGTAAAAATAATTTCGATGGTTTTCTGAGCAGAAACACTCCTCTGGAAACTTGAAATTTAAGAGTAACAAAGTAGTGTCATTAAATCGGAATTTTAAGTACAGGCAAGTTAGCCAGACGCTAGAACAAGGCAGTGAAACAGGAAAACAACATCTGGCAATTCTCTGACCCAATCAGCTGAAGGGGAGATTTCAGCTCCAAGTGACTGTAGCCGCTTCAATCCAGTGCTCCAAGTTGCGCACTTTTGACTTAATACTTCGAGAAAATCGGGGTTTAGAATTTCAGAAAAATAATTTCTTGACAGTCCTGTGAAACTTTGTGGTTGAATTAATCCACTTTCAAGTGCAGAAATTTTACCAACAAAAATCGTAACTTAGAGTTTGAAATCGATTCTTACAAACACCATTTAAAGCAACACGATGTGGGACTACATGTAAGCATCACTGAGCAAGCGCTAATGGCAGCGTCCGTCATGAGTTGCGATAATTTTGCTGCTTTTAGAACTTTAAAAAATGTGATTTCAAACATTCTGCTAACCTTCTCTGCTACTTTCAATGATTGTGTATTGAGGCATTTCTGCTATTTTTTAAGTTCTTGCCAGAATTCTCAGCGATCGCTAGCGGCGCTATAACGTCTTTGGTATGTACTGCTAGCGCGACGGCGCGGCTGCCCCGACTTTCCGCTAATTTTGCGTCTTTGGACGGGAGCGATTTTCATGTTTGGAGTCGCTCGGTACTTAGCAGTTTTTGGCAGTTACGAGAGCGATCTCAGAGCAGACGAGAGCGAAATCGCTCGTCGCTCCCGTGTATTTTCAACGCTGACACTACATTAAAAACCATAAACACAATCCACTCTCTCTACAAATGAATGCTGAACTGGTGCTGATAACAATGCATTTTGCAGCTTTTCATTTTTCACTTGGTCCGTTATTGAAATGTCTTGCACATTCCATGAATCCATAATCATGCATGGCAAATGAGGTATCACTGTGAAGGGAAACAAACATGCTTTTCAATCATACCCATTTCAAGAATTATACTATAATACCAAGAGAGATATCAACACTCAAAGTTGAGTTGCAGAACTTTTTTTTGAGGGGTTTATGACACACCTACTTCCCGTAGTCAATGGGTTAACACAGTGAATTTCTTTGCTAGGCTTCACCATAAACCTGTTACACTCACTTTTTGCTGGTTCCAAGTCCCATATCTTCATTGTGCCAGACTGTGAGCCAGCGACCACCAGTTCTTCACTGCTGTTGAATTTGACACTCTCCACTGGTGATGTGTGTCCAGACAGACTCTATCAATATAAACAATAAAATTGACAATGTACATGTAAACTGCATTTAAATCAATTTCCATTTTTTTTAAATTTAATTACTTCTTAAGATCTATTCTCTATCTACAAAATACTACCTGCTTTATATTACAGCTTGCTCATCATCATAGCTGAGTGCAACAACTTCTATTACCTTAACAGGCACCAATATTTCACAACAAAAGAATGTGTAACTACACATGCAAATATCCAACATTCTTTCATAATTTGCTGTCAATAATAATTTTACCTCCAACAAGAATACAATATTTGTGAGGCATTTACCTACATGTACTTGATGCATCTCCAGTTTTTT
>JZLH01S0234316.1:41222-51243 GCA_001188425.1 Eucidaris tribuloides | reverse complement strand
TTGAGCTTGTCTTTGCGGAGATATAGCAAATATAGTGTCCGCAGATTTCACTATCCCCAAAGAAAACGGCGAAATTGTTCAAAAAGTCGTCCATTTTTACGTGTGCACTCATATGTAAATTGACCGGCACACATCTTATTCAAATAATTTTGTGAGAGCCACACAGCAGGTTTCCGTGCTACGAGTGATATTGACATTGTTTATTTTAGAATAAGTCAACGTTTGACTACAAGATTTTCACAGAAGAATCCTTGCATAGTTTACTTGATTCTAGAGTAGTTTTAGCCCAAGTTGAGTACTACCCCGGGTATCCCCAATCATGTCATTTACCTTTAATTATTGATCTCCGGTCTGAGAGAAACTGATCCTATAGCAAGCTACACAAGAAATTGAAGTATTTTCTGTTAAGAATTCTTCGAAAAAGAGGAAAGGTATGACTATGAAATTTTCACATCTGATACTTCGACTATTGAACAGTAATTCTGAGAACATTGTGTCCTAAATTTAGGACTTCTTCCAATCTTGTAATTTCCCTTCAAAAGAAACCCATAGACTTGAATATCACATTCTAATCAGTTAATTATTACTTCGATTTCCCTGTGGCTTTGCACTTTAACATGCTAAGTAGTGTCTCCCTCATGAGTGGGAGGCAAATGGGGTAACAGATGGGATTTAACAGACTATTACAGAACGACATCCACAAGCAGGTCTGGGCGAAAATCTCCGGAGTACACACTTCCGCGAACATGACGATGCACGCGTTGTGGTAGACGACCAGGAGAAGACGTGGTAACCACGTTACAACGAATACAACGACGATCATGGTTAGCACTCGCATGGCCTTCTTGTATTGGCTCGAGGATTCGACACTGCCGATTCGAGCTTGGTTGGTGCCCCCAGATAGGGTGCCTCCGCGTATTCGAGCAGAAATTGATACTGGTGGGTTAGAGTCACCTTTGACATCAGCCGAGGTGTCTGTATGGTACGAAACTGTAAAAACAAGTTTGGTCTTTTCAACGTAAATATGTGTGAAATAATTTTGGGTTTAAAACGAAAATGCATTCCAAGAGAAAGATACCTATTCATTAGCGGCGTCAGTCTATTTTTGGAAGGGGGGGGGCAAAAGTAAGATGAATGTAAGATTTGTTAAATTGTAATATATAAAATTTTATGTCAGCGCTAAGCGCACCACAAAATTGAAAATCGTGCTTGTTTAGTAATACCTTCATGTAAAATTTGACGATATTGTAGTGTTTTGCACTGCTTTTTAACATATTTTTGCGTTTTATAAGTTTTTAAAGTTGTCAAAATTATTGGGGGTGACATTACGAAAGGTTTTCCTCCATTTATTCATGTTTGGAAACTCTCCTTCCCACCCAGATTTGACGCCTCTGTTATTGATGCATTATGTTAGAAAATCATGTTCATTCTCAACATTTTGGAGGTCAAATGATTCAGAAATGGCACCTCCCACAATTATCGATATTCCATTTCTTTCACATTAATATACATTGGCGTATCATGGGTCAACTCATTGGGAGGGGGCACCCAGTCGCTCCTTGGAAACTGTATTTTCAGATGGTAGGGTTATAACGTTTTAGCTTGTTTTGGATTTTTTTTAAATGTACCCCATTTCAGTAACTTTGTAATAAAATTCCTATTTTCATGTTTTTTTTTTTGTTTATAGAAATATGTTATTGCATGTATATGTCATGATTGGTTAAAGGGCAATTTCGCGAGCGAGTGTAGCGAGCGAGCGGCTTGGGGAATTTTGAAACTCCAAGCTCACGGCTTAGCAGTCTTATAGGGCTATTTCATCCTGCTAATACCATTTTTCGTGAAATAGCCAGTCAACAATAATGAAAAACTGAACTAAACGTGACATCTCTTCCAAGACTGCCTGAATGTACACGTTGTTGCCCTTTTGAGTAAACGAATAGAACTAAATATTGATTCAGCAGTGTTAGATAGGTTTTAGATAAAAGGACCTGTTTGATTAACCTAGGACCTATATGCTAATAAGTCTATTCCAAAAGGTGTTCTAAGCCCAATTTCTAGCTTGGTTCACCCCCAGTTTTCTTTTCATTTTTTTTCTTTCTTTTATTCATTTATTCGTTTCTTCTTCTTTTGTTTTGCCAGCAGATGGGGGAGGGGACGTGCCCCCCGTAGTTACGACACATATGCAAGTGTTATCTGAAAGGAATCGGTAAAATCTTCAAATTAAAAAAGGAAATATTGGTTTGCTTGAAACTTACCTTTGCACAAGACTTAAGATTATTTTGTTCGACGCGACAGACTTTCATCAACATCGGACTAGATTAGATTTTTTTTTTACATATGATAAACCTGTCTAAATTTGTCTGCTGGTGCCTTGACCGTCCTTTTGGATGGAACTGGTCTTTTAAATGTAGCCATTATTATTAATTTGATGATGATGACGATGATGGATGATGATGATTATTCATTATTATCATTATTATCATTTATTATTATATTATTATTATTATTATTATTAGTTGTTGTTGTTGTTGTTGTTGTTGTTGTTTCTTATCCGGGGTTTTTGGCGAATCAGTGATCATACATATTTTTGGATAATGTTAACTTTACCAATATGGCAAACAAGCAAGCCTTATCAATCAAATTAATCAAATTAAGTAGAAAACAAATGAAAAAGTTTATTAGCTTTGGATGAATAACTTATAAGAAATGTTAATTAGAAATAACTGTTATTCTTCTTTCTTATTATAAACTTACTTTATGTTGACATGCCGAGATTTAAACAAAAATGTTTATAGAATGTAACGATTTTCCAGATTAATTTTAAATTTTGCTACAATATATGTTTGTATAAGCCCTTAACTTTACAAATAAAACATTGACCCAGACTTTGTTGCACCAATTCTTCAATTTTCGTTTTCAAATTGCGTAGTAATTTGGGGGATGCAGGTCTCCGCGCAGATCCCAACCATGGCATCTCGATAATTTCAGGGCAATTCCAGGCTTATATCAAGTTACTTTCAATAGAAGCAGAAAAATCACCAGAACACATTAATGAAAGTTTGAGAAACATCGCACAAATATTGATAAAGTTCTGAATGTTTAAAAATTCATATAATCATTACAAATTGTCAATAGCGCATATGCGAGCAACCCTTTATTTGGTTTATACACAAAAATGCCACATTTTAATTTTCTATAAAAAAAACGACAACAAAATTCTTAATCTCTGTAATCAACATAGTTTTCATACTAACACTTTTTCAAAAGTTTCCAGTGTGAAGTGTGTATATGTGCTTGCCAAAATATTCAAGAAAATTAATATTTAGTGATATTTTTGTGCAGAATGAACAGCGAGTTGTTCATAATGAATGCCACAATGTTGCCAATTTCATAATGATTTTTGGAACTTTCAAATATTCATTACATATCTTCATTCCTATTTGTCTAATTTTTCAAACTTTCACTGATTTGTTCCTCTGATTTTGTGCTTCTGTTAAAATCAATCTATCAGACGCCTCGATTTGCCTTTAAAAATTTCTCACCTTCAGTTGATAATGTAGTATCGTCTGCCTGGATCCCGTCGAAACCGTGGTTGGTAGTGCCGACCATGTTGGACGAGTTTGGGGACCAATCACCGCGTTTGGCATGAAGGTTTTCGTTGCCTCCAGTCCGTCGCATAGTTGAATTAACCGTTTCGGCACCACGATTTCGAATTTTGATGTAGATGCGAAGATACATGATCACCAATAAACTCGCAGGCAATACGAATAGAATGGTGATCGGAATCCATCCCGTCGACAGATGACGATGCGCCTCTGGATAGCAATATCCGGGTTCCCGTGGTACAGACGACAGAAGATCCCAAAGCGTGTCCATCGGCAACCAGAAAGCGAACGAAAACACCCAGCACATTACACAAATTGCAATGGCCTTACTCTTGCGACGATGTTGAAAGTAATGAATCGGTCTAAATGTTGCGATATATCGATCAGTGCAGATTGCTATGGCGCCTAGGATCGATACGTTCAAAAACGATTGGTTTACCCCTTCGTAGATCGCGCAGAAAACTTCGCCGAACGGAAAGAAGTAAAATAAAATATCAAGTGCCCGGATGGACATACCAAAACCCCCGACACAGAAATCAGCTAACGCCAGGTTGAAAACGTAAATGTTGGCATAAGTGCGAAGGCGTTTTTCTTTGATGAATGCAGCCATGATCAGAAAATTCGTGATGACAGTCATCAGACTTAAAAAAGCCACTGGTAGAAATTCATTTAGATGAAACCATGTTGCAGAATAGACCAGCGGATTTAATGTTGTCGCGAGATCCCAGGACGTTGAGTTATCGTCATATTCGCCGAGAAAGGTGTCCTCAGGAGTTATGAACTTGCTGGTAAAGAAAGGGGTCATCTCAAATCCCATCGTCTTATAGATTGTGCTTGAACTTTGTTTAAAGGAATAGAATGTTACTGATCTGCATCAAAAAATCTCGCAAGCGCATCACAAGATAACTCTCTACGAGCCTGAATCAACCCCAAGCTTGATGAACACTTCTTAGTTATACAAATGGCGCCCAGGCAGAAGTTTAAATAGATGTTTGAGGTAACCAGTTGCAAGCATGCAATCGATACTTCTCAAATTGGATTGGAAGATTTTAATCTGACGTCAGTTCATCATGCGCATAACCGACCGAGTTTTTCGAGTGTTCACGTCGTTTTTATTACATTGACTTGCAAATCAGGAACATGAGGAATGAAGCATTGTACGCTGGATTGACTATTAATGATGAGGCACATTAGGATGCTTTAATTCGATTTGACTACGGAAATAACTTGTGTAATGGACAGAATCATCAACGTACAATGGACAGAATCGTCTATTCTGTGAGTACCCCATGCAACGAGAAAAAAACTACGCAATTAAAATTTTTGCATTGCATTGTTACCATTTTAAACGAGTACGCCAACGGCGTAACATTTTTGAATTGGTTCAATTCAATTCAATTCAAATTTATTTTCCACATCTCAATAAAAAGTAACATTCGATACAAGATGAAAAGCATACACAGTATAATACAAATTAATAAGAATGATCAAACTATATTATTAATGCATACAAAAACAAAAAACAACAGCAACAACACAATTACAAAACCACAAATACCGAGTGTGGGGAAGGTAGCACAGGCCATTGACCTTTCTCAGGCTACCTCTATACAGAAAGACTTTGGTTTCATGCGAAAACAAAAGGGCGGCGGCAGGGTAAAATCTTAGGGGGCGAAATCCATGCAATCAGCTCAGAGTCTGTTTGGGAATCACGACCCCCAAATATATCGCTCAATATGTTCGCCCAAAACTGTGTGGAATTTAGGAACTGTGGATTTGGGGTAAATTCATGTAATTTCACCCTCTATGTGATGACCAAAGAAATCGCTGAAGAATTCTTAAATTGACGGGAATTCATTCAAAATCCCATATTCATGATCATCTTAATTATTTCCATTGCAAATGTATATATCTATGCATTCCCTCTCCTGCTAGCTCTCTTACCAAACAATACACCACAGCGTCGAGATCGTTATGACAAAGAGATCAGAACTCTCCTAAAGTACTTGGGGAGTTTATCCAATAGAAGACTCTTTATACGAAGAAAGGCATCTTCTTGGACAATTGTTCACTTTACATTAAGGATCAGGGTTAATGGAATGAAAAAGTACTTGGAATTACAATGCGTTTAAAGTAGAAGGGATGCGTAACGTATATTCCTACAGTAGAAAAAAAAGAATTCGGAGATATTAATACAAGAGCAGCGAGTTAACGGAGAAAAAAATGGCATCCGTGCAACGCTCTTCAAAGTACTTTCACAGAAGACTGCACCATACTTAAAGTCCAAGTTTAATTTTTGGAGATTTTTTTGTTTTTTTAAAAGCTTTTATGCCCCAAAGTCTTAACCCTGCAATAATAGATTCTGAATGTCTTTAGTTTTTTTTTTATTAATTAATGAAAAATCTCGGGGGGGGGGACCCCGAGATTTTCGACTATATTTTATATTATAGCATCCAAGACGGTTAAAAAGACTTGAGGATACATGTGTTATACCTCATCTGAAAGAGCAGACTCTGTCTTTCAGATGAGGTATAGCTCATATAACCTTTTTAACCCTTTGGATTCTATAATGTAAAATATAGGCGAAAATCTCGGGTTCCCCCCCCCCCCCCGAGATTTTTCATTAATTAATTTAAAAAAAAACTACAGACCAAAAAAAAAAAAGTTATATGAGTTATACCTCATCTGAAAGAGCAGAGTTTGCTCTTTCAGATGAGGTATAACACATGCAACTTAAAGCTTTTTAACCCTTTGGATGCTATAATGTAAAATATAGTCGAAAACTCGGGGTTCCCTCGAGATTTTTCATTAACTAATAAAAAAAAAAAAACATTCAGAATCTATTATTGCAGGGTTATGACTTTGGGGCATAAAGGTATCAAATAACAAAAAATCCCCAAAACTAAACTTGGGCTTTAAATGATGAGTGGAAAGCAATCATGGAGTGAGAATTTTTCAGTGGTTTACAACTGAAAAAAAAACACGCGCAATAAATTGCCAACCCAAGAGACTCTTTACAAATTTGGTATACATGCTTAATCTTCGACTTTATAAATGCATTTGTACTTGTTTGTGCTGCAAACTTACTTTAACCCAAAATAGCCGGGGGAGGGAGGGAATGAACGGAGCCCCCCCCCCCCCCCCTCGCCAACCTTCGATGAAGTTCGCTACCATTCCAAGACGCGAAATTTTCTGACCGCACCGCTCGCTGACTTTTTAATTTCAAGTCTCCGGCATCTTTTGAAACCATTTTTGCGAGATCGGACATACCGTTACGACGCTGCGCGAATTTTTGTTCATGCATGTTAGCTCCAAAACTGTACAAAATTGTGTTTTTTTAATTGATTCATAAAAATATGGAAATTTTCTCTTTCATTAGCTGCAATTAATTTAATTAAGTGTACTTATGCTTCAAAAAGTGTCTGCGACACATTTTGCACAAAACACAACAAAAATAAAAGTCAAAAAAGGAAATACATAGGAAATTCACGAAACAATAAAATGCACAATAAATTAATTCCGATACGGCATTTTTGTAGATAATTGTTAGAAATATGTAAAAAATATATTTTCACCAAAAATATTATTCTACGAGTTATTTAAAGTGAGTTACAGGCGAAAATAGGATTTCATGCAAACATTTGCATAATTAATGATTAAAAAAATATATATTTTTTTAAAGTATAACTGTGCAGTCTTACAGATTACATCCTGCTCTATGCACATGCAAATTTTCACGGTTATCATTACCGAAATCTGAAGGGCGGCCATATTAGCCATGCTGTCAGCATGTTGAGGAGTACGCTATGTTCTATCAAGTGATTTTCTATTTCTGTCAATTACTATCATTTGAAGGATATAATTGTTAATAGTGCACGTAAATTACGTTGTTTTGTCCCTCTGTCGATGCGAAGTACAATACAAACTACTTACGTCTTTTCGCGTCACGTCTTGAACCTTTTAGATTCGGCTTTTAGAATATTAACGTGCTTACGGAGGCATAATAATACGTTTAATGCAAGAGAGAGAATAACATATTAACTTGTTTATGTGCCAAATTTATAGTACGTTTAATGCAAGAGGGAAAATATAAAATTTGTATAACAGACTAACTTGTTTATGTGAAATATTTATTTCAAGGTAAATCACTTATGCTTAATGAGCGCATTATAATCTTCGGAACCTTTTTTTTTTAATTCTGCGTAGCTTCTATTAAGCGTTTTATACCGTTGTGTCACAAAATATGGTATAGACAAGGGAAGGCCATTGAATTCGTAATACATAACTCAATACATAATTCTTTTAAATCTATCTAAGTTCTGATGAGCCTTTTAATTGCTTAACAATACCGGTATAGTACAGCGAAATGTTACCACATTATTAGCGTCGTTATAGATTAAAACCAACAGTTTTCCGTTTTACAAATGTCAAATTCTGTTTTCCTCTGCATTGTAATTTTTCAATTTTCCGACTTGATGTTTTTAAAATCATAAATAACGTCAAGTTACACATATTTACAGGTAACGTATGATTTCTTCGGCTTAATTAGGCATCATTTTGGTAAGTTAGTTTAGTTTCATTCAATAAATATTTATTAACTTTATTTTGGGGGGAATTTATAGGCATGATTTTTCCAGTTTTGTTCAAAATGGCTTTTTCCGCGTTATACCTCAAGGCCGTGATTTCCGCGGAAAATCCGCAACGTGGAAACTTTGGCCTTTATTAAAGCCACTGGCTAACATTTACCACAATTTAAAAAAATGTGAGCTACATAATCCCCCATGCTCCAAGTGTCTTTGATAAGGTCTATAAATGCAGTCCTGAAAAATTGCATTTCAAAATGATTTAGTGCTTTAAAAAAGTAAAAATCGTAAGTTGACCGGATTCACCTGCCCGTTTCCTCCCATATACTTTCTGTGTGCAGATCTAGGCTATTTTTTTTTTACTCGCCCCGAGTAATAATTGTTTATTTATTCATATCTTGCCAGTGGCAACATAAATTTCCAAACTTTTGTCTTCTAGGGTGTTCAATTGTCCATTCAAATACTACTATGTAGTTCAGACAGCAAATTTTTAACAATTTTTTAATTGCAAGCTCCATATCACTTTAAATATCCTTCCCTGCTGGAAAGAACTCAGTGTTCCACAGTGTGAAACACAATGTGACACACAGTGTGAACACAGTGTGAAATCTCTTCACAGTGTTAAATTCGAGCGCTTTAACGTTGTAAATCATCAATTCACAGTGTGGAACAGAACATCACAATAATCGTGTCCACACGTAGGCTGAAACTCCGGAGTTTCAAAACTCCGGAGTGTCGATCGGGGGTTTTGACAGTGCGGACGTATTCGGAGTTTTAACCTCCGGAGTGTTATCGGGGGTCTTGCGGAGTTTTATGCCCCAAATAAACTTGGGGGGTGAAGCTGAAACCCCGATAAAACTTCGGAGTATTTTGGAGTGTCGTGCCGTGCGGACAGCTTCGGGGGTTTGCGGAATGGAGTTGACCACGCTTTTAGTATGAGAAGCGGAGGTGAATGAGCACGGGGGTGATTTCGGGGTGTCAGCCGTCGTGTAGACATAACTTGGAGTGAAGTAAACTTTTTAGATTTAATTTTCACTTCCGGAGTTTCAAACCCTCTGAGTTTCATGGCCGTCTGAACATGGCTTATGTGAACACTCTGAAAAACCTCACCACAGTGTGAAATCATCTTCACACTGTTAAATTCGAGCGTTTTCACATAGCCGACTATGTGAACACACTATGGTACAGTGTGTCCTTTCCAGCAGGGTGGGTGTTGTAATGGTGTAAAGCGATTTATCCTCGTAAAATCCCTTGAATGGGATGTAGGCCTAAATAAAGCTGGAGGTCCCGTGTTGAGATAGAAACATAGCATTACGTTAAAAACCCATACATGCACTTTATCAAAAAAGAAGGGTAAAACCCAGTGTTGTGGGCACATATTGACATGCACATCAGCACAATGATGCTGCTTATATACCTACGAAAAATGGTGATTAAATTTGCTATTATCCCTGCCATCTCTATTTCATGGATGAAAAAATAACGGCATTTGAGAAGAAATTCTCACTACTATAACAATTTTATCAATGATTTATTGAAAAGTATAAGGGGGAGGATTGTACAGGCCATCCACTCTTCCCCCAAAAGTTGGGGGATTATACCCCCTCCCCTCCCCGCGGGATTTACGCCAATGAGACACACACACACACACACACACACACACACACACACACACACACACACACACACACACACACACACACACACACACACACACACACACACACACACACACACACACACACACACACACACACACACACACACACACACACACACACACACACACACACACACACACACACACACACACACACACACACACACACACAC
>JZLH01S0234316.1:2575-17737 GCA_001188425.1 Eucidaris tribuloides | reverse complement strand
GTACATTACACTTCACTAGTTGTTTATTTTTCTTAGTTGATTACGGAACACCAATCACAAGAAAATCGAAACCATTGATTCTCAAGAAATGCCCGTACTGTGGTGCTCTAGTGCAAAGGGTGGACAATCACCTGCATAAAATCCATCACGTTGCAAGAAGCTCAACAGAGATGAGGACATGCTTGCTGTAAATCCATCCTCCTCATATTTTTCTCATTATTCATTTTATTGAACAGAATTTGATAATTACATATACAATGTATCTAGTTGAAACAGACGAGAACAGACAAGACAGGATTGATGAGATTTAAGTGGATTTTAATTTGATTCTTTCTTAAACAATGTTGTTAACCATACGTTCGCATAATGCAAGCGGATGCTAAGTATCTTCTTCATGGCTTATGGACTGTTTGCTAAACATGATCTTGACTATGGCTGTGCCCAAGGGGTGGAACGCAGCATTTAGCTGACCGATGACACACCATGGAATGCACGAGCTTGCCCAATTCTGAAGAACATGTAAGATGAAACACGCCAGTTAATCCGGGGATAACTGAATGCTAAATTGATCTGGTAGTCCAAGAGTGTGACAGTTCACCAGTCTGCCTTGTACAGAAAAATTCTGGGAAGCTCCGGATGACTGTTGACTATTGTCAACCAAACAGAAGGATTATTCCAGATGCATATTAGATAACCAAAATTGAGGAATTGTTCAACTCAATGCACGGTTCATAATTTTTTACCATGGTTGATTTGAAAGGTGCGTGCTTTCTAATCCCTCTCCAAAAGGCGGACAAGAAATACAGTGCTTTCAGTATCTCATTTGGCCTATACAGATTTGAGCGTATGCCCCAAGGCTTGAAGTCAAGTCCAGCACAAATGCAACGGGTAGTTCAAAAACAACAACTACCACCTATACATCAGGATGGGCTAAATGTGCCAATAATATGATGAAAAGAGGCTACACCCTAAGCTTCATTATGATGGCAAACGTTGTGCAAGAAGGCACCCAACTTTGCAACAACATGTTTGGAAAAAAACATCAGAAAGGGGAGACCACCACAACCATCAAAACCAGATCATTTCAAGAATAAAATCAGGGAGGAGCTCTCTCTGTACTTGCCGGAAGGTAGTTTGCCAAGGCAAGTAGAGACAAGAGGGTGGTAATTGGCGATTTCCAAGATCCAACTTATACACTGTCCCAGAAGATGTGAGTATAGGAGTCATCATCGTACTTGATCATATTTGTTATTCCTCTGCCCACCGAAAAGCAGTGGTAGAGGCATTATGTTTTCTGGTTGTCCAGAGATAACCCACTTCCCTCAATCAAAGAACTGTGCGTGACAAATTTAAGGGGCTCTGGATGTATATGATAAATCTCTGAGGGCAGAGAGAGAAAGGGAAAGGGATGGGCTTAAAACAGAGTCAAGAGAGGAGGAGGCAAGGAAGCAGAGAAGAGGAAAAGTAAGGAAACACAGATAATTCAAAAAAGGGGAAGGTTGTAGGAGGAAAGGCTGCCTACAGATAAAGGAATCCACATCTGATTCCAATTTCCAAATGGAAAACAGGATGCCTAACCTTTCAGGAAGAGGCTTGGAGTCAAGGGACTTCGACATTATGTTGGCACTTGGCAAAGTGCACTGCCAGGGCTTTAGGAAGACAAGCAGTAGAATGAGATGCGGGTCTAGCAGCCCGACCCAACTTATGATGATAGACAGACCGGAAACAACTTATGACATAGACGCAGGTCCATTAACTACAGCACCGGAAGTGACTTATGACGACGTAGACACAGGTCCATCAACTACGGCACCGGAAGAGACTTATGACGACGCAGACGCAGGTCCGTCAACTACGGCAACGGAAGAGACTTATGAAGACGTGGATGCAGGTCCGTCTTCTGCGGCACGGCAAGCGACTTATGAAGATGTGGAAACAGGTCCATCAACTACGGCAACGGAAGCGACCTATGAAAAAGTAGACACAGGTCAGTCAACTACAGCACAAGGAGAGACTTACGATGACGATGAAACAGGTCCGTCTTCTGCGGCACAGGAAGCGACTTACGATGACGTTGAAGTAAGTTCATCTTCTACTGCACCTGAAGCAAATTACAAGGATGTGATATCAAGCACGTCTTAAGAAGTTAAATCCTTCTTTTTCTTTTTCTTCTTCATCTTTTTCACCACCTCTGGAAGAGGATGCTGGAAAGACATAAGCATACTGCCAAGTTGGTTCATCTCAATTCAAGGAATTTAATCTAAGTTATGCAACTGCTATCAGGAGACAACGTAAACTTAGCAGACAAGAGGAAAACCTATAAGCTAAGTCGATAAAATTTTGAGTGATTGCTCTTATTTCATCATCAGTAATCATGTCCACCTGAAAGAAGACTTCAATTGTATGCAACCACTTCATCATGCATTTGATAATTTCTATTATAGAATTTGTAATGTCTCGCAGCTCAATCCGACTTATGATGTGGACACACACCTGTCTACATCACCGGAAGCGACTTACGAATATGATAACGTGGAAGCAGGTCCGTCTTCTACAGCACCGGAAGCGACTATGACGACGTAGACGCAGGTTCGTCTTTTATAGCACCAGAAGCAACTTACGATGACGTTGAAACAGGTCCGTCTTTTACGGCACCAGAAACAAATTAGGAGGACGTGAAATCAAGTGGAAGCGACTTACAATGACATTGAAACAGTCCGTCTTTTACGGCACCAGAAGCACTTTACGAGGACGTGAAATTGAGCATGTCTTTGGACATTAAATTTTCTTCTTCATTATCTTCACCACTTTTGGAGGAAATTGCTTCATGTAGATTATTCATGAACACCTGGAAGAAGACTTCAACTGCACGGGACCACTTTGTCATAGATCCCGAGGATCCCTCTTGTGGAATATGTAAACACTATGAAGAGTGAAAATCCTGAGGTGGGAAGATCGGCAACAGAATGAGATACAGGTCTAGCAGTTTGGCCATACTTGCAATGATACAGACATAGGCCCATCTACTACAGCATCGGAGGGGACATACGAAGAGGTGACATCAAGCCCGACTACTACGGTACTGGAGGCGACGAACCAAGGCTTGAAGCTAGGCTTGTCTCCTACGGCACTGGAAGGGCGTTATGAGGATGTCAAATCAAGCACGTCTTCAGACATTGAAAATTCTTCTTCTTCTTTTTCGTCTTCTTCTTCTGCTGCTTATTGTCCAAATGTAAATACTGGGGAGAGTGAAAATTCTGGGGTGGGAAAGAGGCCTGGGGTCAAGGAATTTCAACACTATGTTGGCACTTTGATAAGTGCAATGCCAAGCCTTTGGGAGGATCAGCAGCAGAATGAGATACAGGTCTAGCAGCTAGACCCAACTTACGATGATGTGGACGCAGGCCAGTCTACTACGGCACCGGCCGAAGCGTCTAACGAAGATGTGAAATCAAGCACGGTTTTGAACATTGAAAATTCTCCTTCTTCTTTTTCTTCTTCTCCTTTTTCTTCTTCAAATGTAAACACTGGGGAGAGTGAAAATCCTGAGGTGGGAAGATCGGCAACAGAATGAGATACAGGTCTAGCAGTTCGACCAGACTTGCAATGATACAGACACAGGCCCGTCTACTACGGCATCGGAGGGGAGATACGAAGAGGTGACATCAAGCCCTACTACTATGGTGCTGGAAGCGACATACATGATGAAGTAAGGCTTATCTCCTACGGCACTGGAAGGGCGTTACGAGGATGTCAAATCAAGCTCGTCTTCAGGCATTGAAAATTCTTCTTCTTCTTTTTCGTCTTCTTCTTCTGCTGCTTCTTCTTCAAATGTAAATACTGGGGAGAGCGAAATCCTGGGGGTGGGGAAGAGGCCTGGGGTCAAGAACTTCAACACTACGTTGGCACTTTAATAAGTGCAATGCCAAGCCTTTGGGAAGCTCAGCAGTAGAATGAGATATGGGTCTAGCAGCTCGACCAGAGTTATGATGCAGATGCAGGCCTGTCTACTACGGCACCAGCCCAAGCGCCTTACGAGGACGTGCAATCAAGCACATTTTGGGACATTGAAAATTCTTCTTCTTTTACTTCTTCTTCAAATGTAAACACTGGGGAGAGTGAAAATGCTGAGGTAGGAAGAGTCCTGTGGTCAAACACTACATCAACACTTGGATTAGTGAACTGCCAGACCTATGGGTAGACCAGCAGCACACAATACAGGTCTAGCAGCTAACTTTAGCTGCAGACAACTCACGTTAACTGAGACTTTGGTCCAGACGAGCAAGTTCAAACCTGCAATGCCCAATCAAAAGTCATTACTAGTCCTGTGGGGTAAATGTTGGTAGTGGACTTCTGTCCCTACTCTATGACCGAGAATGTGGGTTTTAGGGTTTAGTAGCTTAAAAAATAACATAAAGATGAGGTACGTTTGCCCCATGGCTATACCTACAAATATCTCTAAGAAAAGAACCAAGAGCCCAAGTTGGGAAGACTGAGTTTTACAAGCGCTGAACCCAGTACTTCTGGCATGTGAAAATATAAAAGGTAAGATTATTACATTTAGCGTTCTTTGTTCAAATAATTGATTGCTATTCTTGCTATTGACAATACCCCTAAAGTTCAAAATTACAAAAGTGATGATGGTTATCTAATGTTGTTGATCATCATGTGGAAATGGTGGAAGTGGGAACCACTCAGGGTGAAGAATTTGTATACATACGAAGGCAAGTCAAGCCTGAGCAGAGGCAGAGTGCACAGGGATATTCAACATGGGTGTTGTGCTCATCAACAGGAGACATATCGATTGGATTAAAGGGCCATTCGCCATTATAGAAGGAAAAGAAATACTGTTGAATTATATTTGGTATGGGGACCAGGCAAATCAAAAGATAAAGAGTCAAACTGCAGAATTTGATGAATGTCAGATGAACGAAACAGAAAATACAAGTTGCAGCATTTTTGTACAATCAGTTTTGCATAAATTTGAATCCAATTTCTATGTTTTCATCGCATAAAGCAAAATGTCGCAACTCACATAGCTATAAACAAAATACAATAGTCTTCAAATTCACTGAATTAACAAAAATTTCATTTCAAAGTTGGTCTTATTGTTATTAAGGAACAGTCTCACTTTATTCATACATGTATGAATTGAATTTTTTGTTGTTGCCAAATTATTAAGCTAATCGTTAAGTTCGAAGACTTAAAATTAAAAGAGAGCCAGCGAAAACTGATGATCGAACCGAAAAGTATCTAAGATTGAATAATGTGAAAATACAACAACTTGGTGAAAAATTTAACGCATTTTGAGGGAAAGCTGCTTCCTCCCTACCACATTCGGAGAAGATGGGTCACAACCTTCCTCGACTTTGTAACGGGAGGGGGTATTACCGTCAGGTGGGGGGAACTGGTGGTATCACCGCCAGTACTGCATTCAGTCATACACATGAAGTTGCAGAATTCCTGTTTGAAACCACATTCGGCATATTAATCTTCCACTGTGTCTGAACCTAGACCACTGCTATTAAACGTAAAATGGATGACTGCTTAGGCATGATCCAGTTCGTCATTGGATAACACCTATCGTTAACATTCACAGGCGAAATATCAGACAGTGATGTGTCATTTTTGGATATCAAAGTTACTATTTTGGGAGATATGCTATTGACAGAGGTCTACTACAAGCCAACAGACTTGCATTGCTACCCAACTTCTAGTTCATCCCACCCACCCCCCACCCCCACATGTAAGATATTAGTTCCTTTCTCATAGCTGCTTCATCTGCAAAGAGATGATTATGAAGACAATGAATAATATTCAGCAATAATAGACTCGAGCTACAAATTCAAAATGAGATTTTAAATTAGGCTGCTACTTGACAGTAACACTTCTTGTGTAGGGATGATACAATTGCAGTAAGAGCTGAAGAAAGGAACACCTTTTTTCAGAACAGGGTTTATCCAAATAACATCTTAGACAAAGCAGGGACAAAACTGGGAAATATGACGGAAGAAGAGGTATTGCATAAGTGCTCCCATCCGTGGTAAAATTATCCCACCCAGTTACTCAACAACTTGCTAAGATCAACTAGAGAAACTTCAGCGCACTCCTTACCAAGGGACCATCAATCCATAATTTTTCCAGCCACAATGTCATACGAACATCCTATACGGATCAAACCTCAGAGATGATAATTCATTCTTGTCTGATGAAGAACAACATTATTAGTTCAGTCAACATTTTTAATTTGGTCTTCACAGTGTACACACCTCTGTTCATTTATGTTATTCTACCAGGAGTGATTTTGTAGCATGTCTAGTAGTATTTGATTTTGTTTGCCTTAACTGGAGACTGTGTTTTGATAGTTCTGTACAGACTGTACTACTCTTAAACAAATATTATTTTCCAAATCTTACACTGACAAGCAGGGAGGAATATTGCACTGCCGGACCCACATTCTAAAACATACAAGATAATTAAATCTAAAGACATTCTGTTCAGTCCTACAGGCTTGTGTTCATCATCATGTAAGTGCAAGGAACAGTTCACTGATCAGGAGATTGTGGAGTATCGATACAGTATGGTGGAGTTGACTGCTGAGGAGAAGGACTTGGTGATCCTTGGGCAACTGAATGCCCTTTCTTCCATGAGCACAACTACACGCTGCAGTAAGCAGAAAGAGCAGAAGGAACACGAAAGGGCTCGAACTGTGTACTATTTCTGAGGGAAGCAGATCTGCTCAGACACTAGTATGATGAAGTTTTTGCACACGTGGGTTCTTTTTTTATATCTTCTGTGCTTAAATTAAACAACAACACAAAGAATTTTCATGCACTCATTTGATAGATTACTATAATGCAAAAACATAGAATAAAACAGGCTGGGCTTCAGTTGTTAATTGTTCCAAAATATCACTTTGTCATTGATTGGTTTAACTCACACAATATAACTGAGATAACTGTAGCAAAGGATGGAAAAATTTGGACACATTTATGATAGAAGTTCTAGAATTATGAATGATTTTAGGTCAAACATGGACATTAGGGGACCTGGCAATGTACAGTGTAACTATCCATTTTAAATAATGATCAAAATCATTATGGTCTCATAATGATTCCACATACCAGGTCTCTCAGATTCTCATTTATTTTAAGAAACTGAAGTAGTTTTCGACAAAATCATTGGCCAAAATAAGGGCAATCACCACTGTTTTCTGTGCACGATGATCTCCATGCCATGGGTCACCGACTCACTGCCCACACCACATAGTATACTAGTGTAGTGACTGTATAGTGACTTAACTGGATCTTAATTTTTTCAATCTTTCATGATGTAGCATCTGTAAGAAGACTTTGACAAAACTGAAGAAGTGGGTAGCAACGAACGGAGTCACTCCACTTGTGCAGAAGGCTGGCGGGAGACAATACAATACAAAGAGTTTGTCTGTAGAGGATGTGACCACTGCTGTGAACTTCATCCGCAACCATGCGGAAGAAAATGCTGTTTTCCTGCCAAGGAGATTACCTGGATACTCCAAACCAAATATCCAACTGCTCCCATCGTGTCAATCAAAGGCTGATGTGTGGAGGAAATACCGGTATGTCAAAATAATCCAAGAATAAGGTACAAAATGTTTATTTTTGGTACCTAAACATTGAAGGTGCCTGGATGCACCATGTGTGTTGGTCCATTTCGATGTCTATACAACCATCCCTCATTTACTGATCAACATATTTAAAAATTTAAAATCCTACAGAGAAAGAAATGGGATTTCAAAATTTCTGGGGGGCAACTGCCCCCTGCTGTGTAAAGTCATGATTGGTTGAGATTTCTAGGTGACCTTTGTCAGTTACATGTATTTTTTATTTTTATATTTTGCTTGATGTGTTGTTTAATCTTTTCTTTATTCAGATAAAAGAAAAGTGTACATATAAAGCCAGGTCCATCGTCCCAATGCCTGACTAATATGGCAGGCTCAGATAAAAAAATAGAAGGATTTAATAAGAACTTTCCTGTTTGAAGTTTAATCCATATTTTATAAGTACACCGGCAAATACGGTAATAGGAGGATGATATAACCTAAATTTTGCATTAAAATTGCTATTTTTGGCACTCCTGTTTGAAATATTTTTAGTTGTTGTGACTCTCTAAATACCCTACGTTCGACTTATATACTCCTTTCGTCGCTATTTCTCGCGGTGGGTGAATTTCCATCGACTCAAAATGTCGGACCTGCAAGCCAAGAACAGCACCGGCACTGAAAGCGGAACACAGCCAGGGAAGGCCAAGAAGAAATCGACCACCCAGACCAGTACAGCCAGAGGTGGAAAAGGGACAAAGAAAGCTAAAAGCTCTGAAGTAGCCAAAGAGGAGGCTCAAAAGTCCCCGCCTGGTACGGCAGACAATATTAATAGTCGGCGCAAAAAACTTGAGAATATGGTGGCGAAACAGTCGAAGCCGTGGGCACACAGCGGAGCATTGCTCAACCCCTACCTGGGGACGGCTGGCCCATCACCAGCGGATGCGAGGATCACAGCCGCACAGCGGCCAGCGATACAGTAGGGGACAACTTGGGGTATGATTATTACCCTCATACCGAAGTCCCACAACATGTGTTGGACTCGGTTCCCATTGCCTATGAAGACGGAACGGGGAATTCGATAGCGAATCGGCGTTCTCGCAGACGCAGCCCCTCGCCGCATTCAGTACTGGTCAAAATTAACCCACTCAAATGCGCGCAACCCACGCACGACATTCGCGTAACCTACATTGCAATTGTAACGGGCAGCATGTTGCGCGAAGCATGTCCAGTATACGGAGTCGGTGGACAGGCGCAGGGCTAGCACTGCATAATTTACTATCGTCTGTGGCATATGTTTTGATCTGTGCTGTGTATGAGACATGTATAGGAATTTGATGTATTCAAGGCAAGTTTTTAATGAGTCATTAGGTCTACACTCAGAATTCAGAATCCATTACGTATTTGTTTTCATTAAGTCGCCCACGTAGTCAAACATGCATGTTGGTGCGTATGCATGCGGGTCGTGGTGATAAGTGTGTACAGTACCCGACAGGGTCGAGGCCAGTTGGGCGGCTAGTATATCCTTCAATTAAACAAATTATGTTATTTGTTTCTTTGTATCCATCTGGTTCCAAATACAGGCAGATTACCTTCCTGAAGATTTGCGTCTTTACCTGCTGAACATTGTGGTATGCTGGCCAATGAAAGATCTTTGCTGGCAGTGTCAACGTAACAATACCCACCTCTTCCATAGCACTAATCTCACCGAGGAATAAAAGGAGAAGCGGCTCAGAAATCAACTTCCAACATCTGACCAATGCCAAGATGTAGCTTAATGTGTTACAAAGGATGGTTAAGAAGAGCAAGGATGCTGTGGGTGGAGAGAAACTTGGAATACACCCCCCCCCGACCACACACACCCACCCCCCCCCCACGGTGCAGTTGCAGGGAAGACACTGTACATTAAAGGCAAGGTTCACCCTGACATCAAGTTGGTTTTAATGAAAGCAGAACAATGAGAGATACTTATCAATGCAAGTTTGGCGAAAATCCACCAAAGAATAACAGAGTTTTGAGGTTTCAAGGTTTCTATGTCCCGTGTCAATCGTTATTATTTCGCCTATAACCAGTATAAGATGACACAACCAGTTATGTTCATGAGTGAGAGTCTACTGATATCAATTATATGTATATATACATATCTGGGTTATTTTCTGGTATTCTTTGTATTTATTTAATAAAACTGCACTCCGGATTTTCATACTTTTCTTATATTTTATCTATGAGTACAATGGAGAATTATTTGAAGCCCTCGCAAAATAACAGATTATCCAATCTGTGGCAACATCTAAAGTACATGCATAAAGAACTGAACAGAATTGACTCCCAGCTTCGTGATGCTAACATTTCTCTTAGTACAAATAGAATACTCACTGATCTTGACCAGTTCGAAGAGCAGCTACATGGTATCAGTCAGAAAGAGCGGATTTATATGGAGAGCTACGGGATCGATCCTACAGATTACATCAACGATTGGAATAAAATGCAAAAAGATCGAGAGACAACGTATTGGCGGATGATACGTAATCAAGGTCTCGGTGATTTGTACTTTCAATGGTCTAACTCGACACCTGCAATGATGCCCCGGAAATTTAAAAAGACAGGAATGTATATCGGGAGCACTACAGAAAACGAAATCGGGCAACGCCAAGCGATTCTAGCAATGAAAAGTGAAGCAGAAATTATGATATTATGCTGTGAAAGATACCAGCAGGAACTACACAAGATAGATCGCATAGTTGAACAGATGATTCAAAATTTAAATGAGTCACAGGACACCAAGGATACTCTAATCGACAAATGGACCTCATCAACGCAATCTGCACCAAAAAAAGCTTCAACAATGGGAATGCAAAGAGAGTTGGTGGCAGCAAATCATCAGACCAATAGATGATTCGGAAGGGAAACTGAGACGACCACCACAATATCATCAACAACGACCACCACATCATCAACGACCACCGCCACGTAATCAAAGACAAGAACCGCCAAACAATCCGCGTCGACAACAACGGACACAACTGGAGCAACGACAGCGACGTCAAGAACGACCACCACCTCAGCAACAATGGCCAGAAATGCAACACACTCAACGTCGCCAGCGGTATCAATCCCATCAACAACCACGACAACGCAACTATAATCGAGAGAACGCTTACTTCCACCGTCCAGCATACAACACTCAACATTATGAACATCACGCACAACATTCATCAGGCTATTCTGACCTGCCGTCTCATTGCCGTGGTTTCAGGCCGAGGAGGAGATACGCACAAGTTGTCACATCATCACAACCTAACCCTGACTTCAACAACACCGAAGAATGGAGAGAAGTTAAAAAACGTTGTTCCAACCATTTTCGGCTGGACGACTTCCCTCTGCTTCAAAGATAAATTTTAATCAAACGCCGCAATCCAGTAATGTGAGTAGAATTAAAATCCAGCCCAAAGTAATCAACCTTTCATCACTTGAACTTGACAATGGTGCGATTGAATTATTGAAGAAGGGACCTAAATTCACCCCGACGCCTTAACGGGACAGGAAAACTTTAAAAGAAGATGTTTATCAATTTTGTCATTCACTACGTCTTAAAGATTGTGTCATTGATTTGCACGTCAAAAAACATCTAATGAATGAAATGCAGCTGAAATCATATCCATGTGAAGATTTAACTATAAAATGAACACCTCTCATTAGAGACTTGGGAGTAAAAAATATTGAGTTTTGGTGAAAAATCGGACGGTTTAAGACTTCATTCCTTTTTCAAATTGCTCAGGACAAAAGAAAATCCGTGACGCCGACGTGCACTGGCCGTTCCAAAATTGTCCGATCAGCCGTTAGCCGAAGGTCACGTGGAGTTTAACCGTTATCCAAATCAGCGCGCTTCGCTGATCTTTGCGACGGTACAGCGTAACCTCGATTTCGCGTATATTGAAGCAAAATTTAAACTCACGGAAAGAACAATCATTCCGTGGTAACATGTAGTTAATTAGTTTTTTCATAAAACAACACATTTCATGACGTATGGATCTCAAACTTTCAACACAACACATTTGTAATACTAAATAAACTACGTTTGGTATTCGATAATGAAGGGAAATAAATGGACTTGCACATCCCTGACCAACTTTAAGGAATATTTTTATGGCTCAAACGATCTAAAGAACACAGCAAAATTAGACAAAGTTAGAAATAAAAGTAAATTTACACCAGAGAGGAACAGAATCCCACTTTAGATACTTATGTTGACTTTTTGAAAAGAACCGTTGACAATATTACTGACAATAAACAAACGAGAAGTGATAACAATGAACGCTGAGACAAACTGAAGAGTAATGATGATATCATAATTAAACAAGTAGATAAAGGAGGAGCCTTTGTCATCCTGGATACTACATTTTATATTGCTAAAATGGAAGAACATGTTAATGACAAATCAACGTACAAGAAGTTAGAAAGTAATATTGACTCAGTTATTATGAAGAAAGTGCATTCTTTTGTTGAGAAGCATCAACAATGTTTCACAAAAAAATGAGAAAATCTTTTTAAGTGAATTTGAGTTTGGTACGAGTTATCTTTATGGATTACCGAAAATTCACCAAAGTTCAGAAATAAAAGAATGTGTCAAAAACCAGCAGTCAGAATATATTCACTGTGATGCACCTAAAAAATCAAAAATGCGCCCCATAATAGCTGGTCCAAATTGCCCCACTCATCAACTGAGTAATTTTGTTGATATTCTGTTAAAATCACTGACAAAATATGTCAAAAGTTTTGTGCGGGATGACCTCGATTTCCTAAATCATCTCCCCAAAACAGTAGATGGCGACTCGTTACTTGTAACATATGATGTAAATAGTTTGTATACGAATATCCCACATGATTCTAGAATACATAGCATTGAATATTGGTTAGACAAGCATCCTGATGTACATGTAGTTGATTCTAGATTCACAAAAGAATTTATTTTGGAGGCTGTGAATATGATACTAACCAATAATACTTTCCAATTTAATAATTCATTTTATTTACAACTACAAGGTACAGCCATGGGAACTAAAATGGCCCCGACCTGTATGCAACATTGTTCATGGGATATCTTGAAGAAAGGATGTATATTTCCATTGGGAATAGTTTCAATAACGAATTGAGAAATTATGTCCAAAATAATTGGTTAAGATATCTCGATGATTGCTTTATCATATGGAGGGATGAATATGGTAATATTGATCAATTAACCAATATCCTGCAAAATTTACATGAATCTATATCTTTCAAATTTGAAATTGAGAAGCATAATGTAAGTTTTTTAGATGTCATGGTAATCAATGATGGCAATATTTTCTACAAGGTCACTGATACTCACCAATACCTTCACTTTAAATCATGTCACCCTCGGCACTGTAAAGTAAATGTCCCTTATAATCTTGCAAGGCATATTTGCACAATTGTATCAGACCCAACTACTCAAGATACACGCCTCAGTGAATTAAAAGACATGCTTTTAGCACGTAAATACCCTAAATCAATTATAGAGAATGGTATTAACAAGGCGAAGTCCACTCCCATTGAGGTTTTGTGTTCATGTCAAAAGAAGGACACCGATCCAAATATTATTCCGTTTGTTCACACATACAACTTCAACAATCCTAATATATTTAAGATCATTAGAGATTCCTTACCATCATTATGTGGGGACAAGACTCTTGAACCGGTCTTTAAAAACGTTAAATTTATCCTGAGTAAACGACAAGCACCTAACCTCAAACGAATTTTAACTAGAGCAGCTTTAAATCAAGACACTCTGGCTGGTGGAATCAAAAAGTGCAAGGACAAACGGTGCAAAGCTTGTCCATACATAAAGGAAGTCAGGGATTTTCTTTTTAAAGGGGCATCTAACAGTGTTTCCAGTTTAAACAATCTGAGCTGCATGATTCCCCATGCTACCAGTGTCTCTGATACGGTCTAAAAATGAAGCCCTGAAAAAATTGCAGTTTAAAACGATCAGTAAGTGCTTTAAAAAAGTAAAAATCATTGAGAGACCATTCCAGCTTTCCCCCATAGACTGCTGTGTTGCAGAATTTCCTATCGCCCGATAGGAAATTAATGTGCCAATTTGTATCTGCACATATTGCACTAGTGACAGCATTACTGTCCAAACTTTTGTGTTCTAAGGTGCTTATTTGTCCATTCAAACACTGTCAGATATGTCAGATAGCAAAGTTCGACAATTTTTTAAACATGTCTTCCACAGTGTTATATAACATCTTTAAGCAAAATGGAGACTTATTGTACTGAAGACCCTGAGGAAGGCTGGATGGCCAAAAGCTTGGCAGATAAAAAGTGGATAAAGCTATGTGCTGTCTCATTCGTCTTCATTTCGCCTATATAACTACTAAGATGAGACAACCTGTTATGTTAGGGAGTGAAAAGCTAATGATATCAATTATATATATATTACTTGTACTTACACAAACCAATAAAACATTTCCACCAGTTTCTTGTTATTGAAGTATGATGGTTTCTATGCAAGCTCAACCTGTTTTCTATAAATACACATTTTCAAGTTTGCATCACATTAGAGGGATGGCAGGATAAAGGAGGTAAGAGGAGGATAAAGTGCCTTACCCATTACACCCAAAGGACAAAAAAAGTCTTAAACTCTCACATATAATTTCGTATAACTGAATCCATAATCTTGTCCAATGATCCAGGAATTATGACAAACACAGGTTCATTCAAAGATTGTATTGTTATGTTCATAATATCACATGACAGTATACTTCAGATGCTGATACAAAAAAGGCATTTGGTATTGTAATCAGGAGTTCGAGGCTTAATAGTTACCTACCATATGTGACCTGTCACCACGATACCCTGATAAAGTCGCACTACTTATAAAACATTAAAGTAGAAATAAAAATATTTCGGGTGTAAAACTTAACTATTCCATCTGTTGCAACATGTGAAGGTCATAAATATTTTGATTTTTGAAGACACCTCATTTACTTTTTTACATCCTACTTATGTTATTTTGTACTTTTCTTACCTTTTGGGTGTGCGACTTTATTAGGGTATCGTGGTGACGGGTCACATATACTATCTATCTGTCAATATATCTTCTTTTTTCCTATTTTTATTTCTATCTATCTACCTGTTTATCTATCTACCTATCTATCTATCTATCTATCTATCTATCAATCTATCTATCTATCTATTTATACCAGAAACTACAGTATAACCTTAATGAGTTGAATACAGCTGCACTTTAATAATTTAATTTGCTTTCTCATATAATGTAATAATCATACATACAAATAAATTAGATATAAATTAATTTCAGTTAAAGAGGAAAACAATAATCAATAAACATTGAAAGAAGGAAATCTTCATCATGTGACAAAGACTACATCATCATTGCCTAACTAAACCTATGAAGTAACTTCTAACTACAATTCCAGTAGTATAGACTACAGAATTGTGACAATAAATATTAATGAAAACTTAGACTAACACACCTGAGTGAAATTTTCAAATGCAACTATCAATACTTTATACAGAATGTGTTAAAATAAATATAT
>JZLH01S0234283.1:9244-23904 GCA_001188425.1 Eucidaris tribuloides | reverse complement strand
ATTTTTTAAAAAATGAATATCTCATGGTGTGTACAACAGCTAGACAGTAAGACTATACAAACTGTATGACGCTATAATACAAACTGTAATAATAACGCGCATAGAGACGTGCGATAAGCTACGTATGATGCGCTATACAAGAACGTGTTATTATTATTATTATTATTATTATCATCTTTTTGTCAGGTCTGATCAGCATTTAGGACACCAGCTGAAAAATCAAGTCTGCATGAGATTTAAATCTCAGTAACCTTACCATCAGGTGGTATGTGGTTATGCTTAAAGTACAAGGAATTGAGCGTGGATAATCTCTAGTGTGTAATATAGACCAGCTACGAGGCCATGTTTGTTTTAGGCATCGGCCTTGGCTTCAGTGATCAGTACAAACTCAAGTATGGAAAGCTAGTATCTTGGGGTGGACTTGGCCTTGGAACTTGTGCACTCGACTACAACACCAATAACCTTCTCTTACAAACCTGTTTCTTCTTCATGCTTTTCAGTGCCTTCTTGTCTCCTCTTTCTTTGGTGGTGGCAAGAGCCTTGGTGACATCTGCTGTCCACTGCATCTGGCTTGAAGTAATCAACATCTAGGGAAGAATATACCATCATAACGTTAGAAATATATGACATGAAATTATGTATTATATAGAGGTAAACAATATTACACTTGTACAATGAAAACACAGTGTATACTATTTCAAATGATATATACTCTAAACTACACCAACGTTGGTGTCTCTTCTGAAAGTTAAAGCTCATGAAAAATCTTACATGACATTCATTATTAATCTGCTAAAAATCAATAATTTTCTACCCAGTCACATTACATACAATAACATTGTTGTCATTCAGGGCTAACAGCTAAATGAAATGTGTCAATTACTGATAAATTTGTTGAAGAAATGCAAATGAATTTAAGTGATTTTTTTTTCAAATGTTCTGATCCAAAGATTACATTACACTGAAGATACCAAAGTCATATTCTGATATGAAAACATTATGCTACATATAACACATGATTTCACACTTGAAATGACAGGGGAAAATACAGTGAAACAATATAAAAGGAATGTGGAAGATTGCAAGTGACACAAACACTTGAAATACAAGGATATCAACAAAAAAAGTGGTGGGTGGGGGTAAAGTATTTCTTTACCTGACCAGCCAGAAATAATACAAGCATTAAATGGTACACTTAAATTGACATGCATTTACAAAGATAAAAGTTGTGAAAGGAGTGTGAAAGGTTAAATGTCACATGGACAATTAACATACTGGGACAACCCCCCCCCCCCCCCCCAAAAAAAAAAAAAAAAAAAAAGAGTGGTGAGCTGAGGTGGATCAAAGTATTTGTTTACCTGTCCTGTGTCTCTTTTGCTGAGGTTCTTCTTAAGTGCAATCTTACACTGTTTGAGGATATCCTTCAGGGTCCAGCGCATTGTCCTCTCTATGTCACACAGCCAGGCCTGAACACGGAAACAACATTAATAAGAGATCATTGAAAATTTACAGTTTACAAAGTACAACAACAAAAATAATCCAAGTATATAAGTCCTCATGACCCCTTGAATTTATTGCCCCATTCATTTCTGACATGCATAGCTTTCCTAACCCATTGCCTCCAAGATTCTGTAACTCTCATAATGTTAATACATGGTACATCCAGTTCCAGTATTCAACAGGTTAAGTGTTCCCAGGTTTTCCTATCATTTCCTTCTCATCATTAAGACTTCCCTTTCTAGGTCTTCCTGTCTCCTTCAGCCCTTAACCATTCCAATAATTACACTTTCTCCAAGTCCTTATTTTTGCACATGAATGAACTGGTTTAACAAGCTTTCAATTAGTTTACGGTTGTACGAAGTGATCTTGGTGTACAGATGATGTATAGAATTTCTCTTCTTTTCCCATTTTCAGTCTTAAGTATTTTATGAAATCTCTTTCAAGACCTCAAAATTTTAATACTCAGGTTTGTACTTTTTCGAATGAAATGAATAAACATATGCCTTAGGAAAAATATTTGTAAAATACAAATATCACCTCAGATTAGCACTTGAATACTTATGACATCAAAAAAATAGAATCATTCAATCAATCAATAGCAAAACGATTGGTTTAAAATGTTTCACACACATTTTTTCCAGACCGACTACATCAAACTTAGAACACACTAATAGTTGAGAGCCATCGTCATGCCCAAATATACTTCGGACACATAACCAAATGGGTTTTTTTTCCACACTTTTTGAAGAAAAGTTGACATACCTCAACAGGTCCTTCCAGTAAGACAGGATGACCAAACTCCACATACTCCCCATCAGCCGAGTACATGCCCTGAGCCTCAAACTTCTGGGTGATACCCATCTTGTGCATGCGCAGCGTCTTGATGTTGTCAAAGCATTTCTTGAGATGAGGTTGCACCTGTTACAGATAAGGCAATTAAGCACAATTAGTTTCTTACTGAGGAATATTGGCCCAGTTCTCCATATTCTCAAACTATGTTTAACATGTTTTGAATAAGTGGTACTACCCAAGCAATTTCCTTAACCCGTACATACAATATTTATTTTCTTCAATTACACTGCTCAAAACTGTGTTCTTTATGGGACAGAGACAATAGTCAATATACAAAACTCTATCCTTTGTCCAATGTTTAACTGAACATTTTGTGAGATTTTCTGGGCTTCTGTAGAAGCCTGTCACTCCCAAGAGGTTAAAACAAAATGTCTTGCTTCCCTATTCAACTTTATATTGGTTCCAGGAACCAATATTCATAAGTTTCAATCATGAAGGGTAAGATATATACATCTTAGATGATTAATTTAGGTGTAAAATATTGATGACATACTTGAAAGTATAGTTTGAAAAACAAAATTTAGATATTGAAAGTTTTTTCACTCAGTAGATATTCATCATTTGTTTATGGTATGCTAAACTGGAATTACCTTTATTTGTATGGCTAGAGATACCAGCAAACACCAAAAGATGTAATGAAATTAAATGAAGTGGCTGCAATTGCATTACTCTTTTATCAAATATTTCTTACTTGTACGACTTTCTCAAAACAAAACATCTGATCCCCTGTAAACATACACTAATCTATATCTCTGGCTCAACTGGAAGGTATATACAATTAATTCCTAAAAACATAAAAAAAACTCATCACCCTATTACTAGAAGTTTATTGAATAAGTTTCCTATTTTCTGCCAAATGGCCATTAATGCCAAGGATTTGTAATGCACTTAAGTCCATCTGGAGGAAAGTAAAACCAGGTCCAAATTGGTACAAGGCCCATGAAATCCACTTACAGCTTCAGGATTCTTAGACTGGCCAAGGATTTCCAGGAGGTCATCGTTGGACAGGAAGTAGAATCGTGGGAAGATCTGTCGCTTCGTCTCAAGGTACATGTCCAGCGATTTCTGAATCTCCTCCAGCTTGTTGTTCATTTCATTCAATGTTTCCAACAGACCTGAATAAAATACAGATAAAGCACATAAATTGAAATATGTAACAGGAAAGACACAAAAATGAATAACTGAATTCTGTTATTTTATTCTGGAAAGTGTCTATTTGGGTAAACATTCATGATTATATTTATCATTCTACACACACAGTTATTGACAAATTCTGGATATTACTCATTGTAATCTATTGGCACAATTTTTTCTTTCTTTTAACCCACTGCCTGATATATTGAAAGTTCCAAAGAGTTAACACAGTGAACATCCAGTTCCCATAGCCAAAGGGTTAAATAATCAACTCAAACACTGCCTCCATACATGTGAAAAGAGATTAAATTTTATAGAATTTGAATCAAATCATCATTAAGAACATTAAAACATGCATTTTAAAGTGTTTTTTAAATAAACATTGACAAATTCATATTTATTTTTAGTGATATATTAAAAAAAATTATTTAAACAACAAACTGATTTCAATTACACTTGATTTTTCGATCTGCCAAACCTGCTGGGAACCACATACAATCACTGCACTGTACAACTATCTATAGCCCAGTCTTACCTTCATGGTGGGTTCCCCTCAGAGCATTGTTGTCCTTGTGGAGTCTAACCATGATGATCTTCCAGTTGGCATTCACATTATCAAACTCCGCTGACTCACGAGGGAGCTGTTTACGGATGTCTTCACCAAGGAAAATATTCTGAAAAAGAAGGAACAAATGTAGAATTTGAGATTCATGAGTAATCAAAACTAATGTTTTCAGGTATCCTTAGCAAATACCTGCAAAAAGTGTAACCAAATGTCTCAGATTTTGATATTGATCACTGATATCGGTGTATATCAGATATATATGGTAATATATCAAGCGCATTGCTGTATCCCAGTGACATGAAATGTGCTATATGAAAGTAAGTACGTAATATCATTCAGACAAGCTAGTTGAAACTGATTTATTTATTTAGGCAATAAATGGATTATAAACAATGTAACCAGCTAATCATTTGAAATATTAACTATTTTAACTAACTTATTCAAGCACTTTACTACATAACTTAAGCTAACATTTTTAACCAATTTTCTATCTTAATCAACTTTTTCACTCAATTAACTATTTAACTAAATTATTCAACCAATTAACTGTTTTAACCAAGTAATTACATTTATTATAACCACCTAATACAACAAGTTAACTATTTCAACCAGGTAACTAATTTAACTAAAAAACTCTACTGACAGACTCAGTCAGACTTTTGACACTAACCTCCAGGTACATCCACTGTCTCTGCACTGTCAAGGTCATCTCTACGACCTCCAGGATGTGGGACAGGGTCCTCTCCCAGTAATCCACTTCCTTCTCAAACGCCTTCACATAACGGGATGCCTTCATCGTTGATAGCGTCACTTGGTTGTCCTCCAGGACTTGAAAAACCTCATCTGTTGTCCTGTGTACAAAAAGTAGTCATAAAATAGATAGTGGTCATCAATTCAGTAGTCATTCAGCACACATAGAAACAAATCTAAGTCTACAATATCCCCTGGAAATGATAATTGAAGTGTTCAGACGTCATAGATGTCACCAAGAAATAAACCTGAGTCTATAATATCCCCATGAAGGGAAAATTTTCAAGGTTTAAAGGAGAGAGGACACAAAGACACGGCCCCAAGTCTGAAATGTCTCCAGTAAGTGATTGCTTTGAAGAGTGCAGAGTTCATAGAACAGCCCAAGCAATCCCCTCCCTCACCCCCCCCTAAAAAAAATATTAAAATATTTGCCAGAAAGAGACCAATTGAAGGACTCAGCAGTTACAAAGCACACCAACAAACAAACCTGACTCTACAATGTCTTCAGTAAGTGATTGCTTTGAAGAGTTCAGAGGTCAAAGAGCATCAGTAGCATCCCCTCCACCCTCCTCCCCCCCCCCCTCAAACAAAATAAAAATAAAAAATTAAGTCTAAAACCCCCCTTAGACAGTGATCAATTGAAGGAATCACAGGTTACAAAGCACACCAAATAACAAAAAGAGTCTGAAATGCCTTCATGAAGTGATTATTTGAGGGGTTCAGTAGTCACAGTAGACACCAAGAAACAAACCTGAGTCTACAATGTCTCCAGTAAGTGATTGCTTTGAAGAGTTCATAGGTCACAGAGCAACCCCCCCCCCTAAAAAAAAAAGAAGTTTAAAATTATATTCTCACTGATCAATTAAAGTGATCAGTTGAAGGGATCTGAGGATATGAAGTCTACCAAGAAACCAACCTGAGTCTGTAGTGTCCCCTGTCCTTGTAGGGTGCCACCTCTAGCACTGTCTCCTCCCAGACAGCCTTGATACCAGACAGGGCCTGCTCTATGGCCAACTCCTTGCTGGCCGCCCCAGAGATCTCGGCCACCTTCTCAGCGTGGGCGTCAAATCCAAGATCAATGATCCTCTCTAGGGTGAAGTCTTCTGCTTGATGGTCAAATGTTTTCTGTAATTCATCTGAGGAAGCACAGGAAGAGAAAAAATAGTTAATAAATGATCATTATATGTATGAAGAATTTTTACGAAATGAAACAATAACTCAATAATAAATAAGAAAATGAATAAACAAATGGATATACATACAAGTTCCATATATCCAAAGATGTAGCCTAACATTGCCATTTTCTATACTAAACCTACAGCCAACATGCATTGTACACACAAATACATAACTTTACATTTTAAATTTAACATTTTATACCAAATAAACAAAATTTGCACCTTTATTACATTTTCTCTTTTATTATGTAAATTAACACAAAAGATTGTATCTCAAAATATGACAAAATCAGTAATTATCTGAATGAACTAACCTTGAAGATCCTGCCAATGACGCTCACGCATGGCATGGTTGTGAAGATCGGTGATGAGAGGCATAGTACGACGGAACTGGTCCACTCGGTTCTTGGAGAAATCTACAATCTCCCAATTCCGATCCTAAGAAACAGATGATAAGTCTAACGTTAATAGCAAGTTATAACAAGCAATAGGCAGTCTATCATTATACAATACAAATCATCTCAAGCTAATCTGACTTGTACCCGACTTCTTTATTCTAGTAATGACTAGTCGTATGTAAGTAACAAGTCATTACAAGCAATAGGCAGTTCATCATCGTGCAATACGACTTGTCTCATTCTAATCTGCCTTGTGCTAAACTTTTCCATCCAGTCATCAGCAGGTCTAATTGGGCATGTGATTTGGGTAGCCCACAAATAGTAACATGCATTAGCTCAATCCATAATTTTACACTTAAGTCACTCTTTATAATTATGTTAGCCCCATTTGAAAAATGGCCAAACTTTGATATCTGACCTAGTATATGATAGTGTTTGATTGGACAAATGAACACGCTAGTACACAAAACTTTAGACAGTTAAGCTGTCATTAGCAGAATATGTACAGGTACATATTGATATATGGGCTTTATGTGTATTATTTGGTGCAGATCTGTGACTTTGGCACGTTAAGAGTTAATGTCCAAGGGACAGAAAAAATCTACAATACCACAGTCTATGTGGGAAAACAGGAATAGTTGCTCAATGATTTTCACTTTTGAAAAGCACTTAATGAATATGATCGCAATTTTTCCAGGGTTTCATTTTTAGACCTATCAGAAACACTAATAGTATGAAGAATCATGTGGCTCACTTTTTTTTAAACGAAACTTTTTAAAAACATGCCTTTAACTATTCATCTTCCTCCTCCTCCAAGTAGTGAGAAAACACAGTCAAGTGCTCTCACAAAAGAGATTCTTAGGTAGCAATTGATAAACTTGGAAGATGACCTTACCTTGAGTTCCCTGCTGAGTTTGTTGAGTTTCTTGAAGAGCTGACCAGCGGTCATCTCCATCTCCGTGGTGACCAGGGACGCAAACAGACCCACCTTCCACTTGTTCCACAGCTCCTCCCATTCCTTGGTCAGTTGCCACACTGTCTCTATGTGGTCAAGATCCTGGGGGTTAATTTTAAAAGACATTGTTACAAGGCAAACTGGGATGCTGGCTAAGAAAGTACATGAACTAACTCTTAACATGCCAGAGAAATTGCAGTTCTATGAACACTGTGGTAATTGTGTGGTGCATATTTGCACCATCGGCACTGCAAGAGTTGAAGGCTACAATGGCAGGATTGGAGCAAGCTAAACACTATTTTTTGTAAGTTTGCAGCTGCATGAATTCTTTCAGTATCATTATTACTTCATGCACACCACATTACTGGACACAGAACCTGCATGTAGAGCTGTACCAGGCACTAAACTCGGCACGGGAACCGGATGTGCCCTGTGTTAACTCTATGGGATTTTTAAAATCTCGAAAGCTGTTGGGTTAAGTAAAGCCTATGTACAGCTGCCACTTTTTAAGTTTCGATCAGGGAGATGTTCACATCGGGTAAGATTTTTTTCCTCATTCATCACAAATCATGTTGATCATGTTTAAACAAAGGCGTTTGAAATTTAGATGGATGGTCTGAGGGCAAGGGGGTGACCGTAGAAGACAAGGAAGAAGCAAGTGGTGGAGGAGAGTAGGAGGGTTAGGCTGAAAGAGGAGGATGTGCCAAATCGGGCAAAGTGGAGGGAGGGGTAAAAATAATTGCTGTGAGAGTGAGGTGAATCTGGCCACCCCTGTAAACGGGACAAAACCGGATTTAAAAATCTGGATTACTAATGCTACTACAGGAAGACATTCAAATTTATTAGTTTTGAACCCTGATTAGACTCCAGACTGGTGTAGGCAGATTCAACCACAACATGAACCACTGGGGGTTGCGGCCAACATCATCATGTATTTGTGGTCCAACAGACCAAACGGTGCACCTCATCATTAATGAGTGCCCTATCCTTGGACCACCAGAAAACTCTAACATTGATTTAGACAACCCCAATCCTGAAACAGTGAGCTGGCTGCAACAGCTAGACAAAAAAAAAAGGGTAAAGGTAAAGGTGAGGGTTTATCGTCTAGTACCACTGTAGAACAATGCTCACACGATGTCACACATTACCCCCTGATCACTGGACCCATATCAAGCCTGCACATTATTGTGCGCCACCTCCACTCCCTGCCTAGCTGCCTCATACAAAAGAAGAAGTAGTCAGATGTGGGGAGATAAAAATATCCTCAGTATTTTTCTTTTGGGGGGAACCTCCTAAAGAACTTGGGAGACTGACAGCACTAGCAGAGTGAAGTTCTATTTGTTTCTTACCTTGTCAAGTTGTTGGATCTCCTTAGATGGAGGTTGGTCAATCTTAAAGATGTTGAGTCCTCTCCTTATGACAGCCTCCTGCTGCTTGAGATTGTTGACCTGTTCTCTGGTGGCAGCGATGGACGCCAGAGCATCATCACAGGCCAGGCTACTGCTAAACGGACCTGATATAGGGGAGATCAAAACACACCAAATTTAGTTATCCAACTTGAGATGGCCTCAAACTAAACCAGAAGCCTAGAAATAACCTGGTATATTATGTGAGCACTTGTAATCTTGCTCAATCATTCTTAAAATTAGAACCCCAGAAGCTCAGAAATCAATATCCTTAAATATTTTTAAACATCATCATCATTAATTGCTGTCTTAATTGCTAAGGCAAGCTGTCGTAATCTTTCATCTTTTCTGTCTGGCGTCATTATTTTGTATCAATTCATATAACTACAATAACGTGATATGTATACAAACAATTAGTGAATTTGATTCATTCATTCTATTTCATTCCTGCATCATTTTCATGTTATTTTAGGTGTCCTTTTTTACTTTTTTCCCCAGACATGCTTTCAATAGAGGATTCAAATACCCAAGTTCCAAATCCAAGTCCACATTGAACAAAACCTTGCATTTGCCATACATTGTGACTTGCCGCGTAGTCTTCAAAAAAGTGTATACAATTTCTGACTTGTATCCAGCACAGCATTTAAACGTTAATTGTTGTGGTAGTTTTTTGTGTGTGTGATATGTTTTCAAATGTTCATTTGTTTTGTTTTTGTTCAGGCTAGACACTACGCTTTAACAATATTGGATTCAAATACACAACTTCCAACTCCACGTGCAAATTGAACTAACCTTTGCATTTGTTTTACATTTACAAAAAATTAGGCATGAATCTTGACTAGAATTCAACACAGTATTTCAACAACAGAGTATTTGTTATTGGGATTTTGAGTGTGGTGTGTGTGATCTGTTTTTGAAAGGTTGGTTTGTTATTTATTTGTTTGTGTTTGATTTGGCCATACCATTAGTCTGGAAGTCTTCCAGCAGGTTATGTGTGGTCTTCTTGAACTCCTCAGCGGAGTGAATTAGACCGCTCTTGAACTTCTCCTTGTGTTTCTTCAGCATCACATCACTGTCTATCAGACATTGCTGGAACGCCACCCATTCATTGCCCAGGTCATCCAGAGTCTCACGAACCTATGGGGTGATAAAAAATATGTTTTGCATGACAAGTAGTATCCTACATACAAAAGCTTACATGAGATTGCCCCAGCATATCTGATCAAATTTATTTATTCACATTATATTGGCCTAGTCATACTTCATTATAACACATATTTCCATAAACCCCAAAATGAGTTAACTTGTATTTAGTCTCAAACGGGTTAAAAATACAATTATTTCATGTGAGGTAATGTTTTTCCTAATATTCATTTTAATGATGCACAAAAATATATCAAATATAAATAATACAAGCAATACGGTTACGTACCTTAAAGTCAAAGCCTAGACATGAAGCCCTCAACTTTAACTCATAATTTATATCAACAGTAGTAATGATCACCCTCGGGCATAAATGAAGAAAGCCACAAACATACTCACAACATATATGAGCATGCAAAACATTACAGAAGGTTAGATTTAATTTAATTTAATAAGCACATATACTGTTTAAAATATTCTCAAAGAGATAGAGAGTAATTTCTAGTCAATAAAAGAAACGCTACTCACATTGTCTGGGATTGGTACATCATACTTTTCTAGGATGGAGAACTGTTCGTGGAGGGGTGGGAAGCGGGCCTCAATGTCACCCTGCTCTTTCTGCAGTTTCTCCAGTAGATCCAGGCTGTCACCCAGTTCATCTAGCGTCTGAGGTGGTTTACTCAGCCTGACAAGAACATGAAGGAAGTGAAGAAATTGAATCTCAATCAGGGGTGGATCCAGGAATGAAGAAAGGGGGAGGGGCCAAAGTACAATACAAGCCTAGTAGTGCTTTGTCCTATACTGGTTTTATCCCAATGTTTTGTAACTTAGACAATTTAATATTGACTTTAACATTGTTATCCAATAGTCAGTACTCATCACCTTTCGGCAACTATTATGAGGAATTTATGGTGTTAAGGGCTTTCTTGTGGAAAGTGACTAGTATATTGTCATGGGTTCTAACAATGCCTTTTAGTTCTATACTCTTTGCACTCAGGAATCCATTCACTATCCCACTAATGGGACCAGTTACAATATGATCCGATACACCAAGGGTCCGATAGACCAATTATCGAAAAGGGTAAAAAACATTGAGGGTCTGACAGACTGATTATCGACTAGATCCAATAGCCTGATTTGATTTTTGAAAATTGCTCTATCAGACCCTTTTAAATAATTGGTCTATTGGACCCTCAAGTCTATCCGACCCTTACTGTTAAAGACACTATATAACATTGTGGAATACCCATTTCAGAAATTGTCAAACTTTGTTATCTGACATATCTGGCAGTGTTTGAATGGACAAATAAACACCCTAGAACACAAAGTTTGGACAGTTATGCTCTCACCAGTAAAATATGTACAGATAAAAATCGGCACGTGAATTATTCTCGGCTAAGAAAAATTCTGCCACACAGCACTGTATGGGGGAGAACTGGAATGGTTGCTCAATGATTTTCACTTTTTAAAAGCACTTAATGATCGTTTTGAACTACAATTTTTTTCAGGGCTTCATTTTTAGACCGTATCAGAGACACTGGTAGCATGAGAAATCATAAAGGTTGGATTTTTTAAACTGGAAACATTGTTATAAAGTACCTTTAAAGGAAAACTGGACTATCAGACCCTCGGTCTATAGGGTTTCCCCCAATGGGACCATGAGATCATAGTATCATTGTCTGCTACTCAAAATAAATCTAACAGTGCCATGACATTGAGATGACAAGTTGGACATCTACTCACTTCTCCTGGTTATCCTTCAAGAAGTGATGCAGGTCCTTCGAGTCGCTGGCTGGCCATCTGGGCCAGGAGAGTGGTGAATTTATTCTGCCACTCATTGCAGTGGGACAGCAGGGCAAACTTTAGTGGAGAGCAGTCCAGCATGACAAACTGAATATTGAGCACAGTCTCCTCCTTCTGCACATTGTTGGCCACCTCTGTGTACCTGGAATATGAAACACAATCACCCCCAAATTAACTCAATGGGTTTGTACGTATGAAACCTTTTTCAAGGAAGTGGAAGAAACCACATTCCAATATGAGGGTGTCTACAACAAACTCAGAACAACCTTTCAAAAATTGTTCAATGTGGCATTACCTGAAAACGTGTGGTATTTGTAAGTTAGAGGCATAACACATTAACCCACTGGAGACTAAGAATGCAATATCTTAGGCTGGGGTCTACACACAGAATGTGTGTTCTATTGAAATTGAATACCAGATATCTCGAGGAGGGGTCTATGGAAAATGTGTGTTATATTAAAATTATATTATCTCCAATGAATTACAGGGCAGTGACACGAATGGGAGAAGTAAAAGAATGCCTCAAGGACTACATGAGTTGAAACAAATACCAATATATACACTAACTAGAGTGTATATCCAGTCTGGAAAGATTTGCCTTGAATTTGAAACCTGAGAAGAAACGAGTATTTATTTGTCGGTAATGGAGAGCACTCTACTGAGCACTCTACTGAGAGCACTCTACTGAGCGGATTTGGCGCAATACAAATCATATGTATTATTATTATTATTATTATAATGAATTAAAGTATGACCCTGATAGAAATTGCAATCAAAGACAGATACATTCAAAATGGACCATCTCAACAATGTCTTATTATTGCACAACAAAAATGAAATGGTTGATCCTAAACAGTATACAGTAAACTTCGCATAAGTCGAATCACTGGGGACCAAACAAATCACATCGGCTTAGACGATATTCGAGTTTTGTATACAATTCCATGTTAGAGATGAAGGAAACATGTATAGGGAATTGGAGGCTGTCAAAACTGTACCAATGTACAGGAAAAATGAGAAAGGCACAGAGGGAATGGGAAATTTATGACAGCTTTACGGTCATGCTTACAGGCAGAAATCAAAAGGTCAACCCATTAAAGTGATAGGCTAACATTGTGGAGCTTCAATTTAAAAAATTGTCAAATTTTGATATCTGAACTACAAAGTGGTCAAATAAACACCCTAGAATACAAAAGTTTGGAAAGTTACACTGCCAATGGCAAGTTATGCATGAATAAACAATTAAAACTCGGGGCGAGTTTAAATAGCCTAGGTGTACACACAGTAAGTCTATGGGAGAAAATGGGCAGGTGAATCCGATCAATAATAATCATTTTGAAATACAATTTTTTCAGGGCGTCATTTTAGACCTTATCAAAGACAATGGTAGCATGGGGACTCATGTGGGTCAGATTTTTTTAACTGTGGTAAATGTTAGTCAATACCTTTAAGACCATCAAGAATGACAGTTATGGCCACTTCGACCTAGGCGAATGATTTAACACGTTTGCTCCTTTTGGGACTTGAAAATATGTACGAGATAGGCGAAATTCGATTTAAAAAAATCGACTTACAAAAAAACTTCCCATTGAAAAAAAACACACAGCAAATTGGGACTGTCAAAAATATTTGACATAGGCGATAAATCCACTTGTACGACGTCGAGTTATGAAGAGTCATCTGTACTTGATTCTGGTATCATTGTTTCTTAAATTGAGTACTTCTGCCAATCATGTCATCTAAGAATTAAGTTAATTCTAGTAAGTTATTGTGGCTTTCTCTCCTACCTGGCAATGTCTGCATCAAATGAGGACACAGGCGGCTCAAACCTCTGATACCTCCTAATGAAGGCATCCTTGTTGATTTCCCAGATCTCCCGATAACTGGAAAGGAAAACCAGGGAAAATTGAAACATCTTGATATATGATATTTCATAATTTATGTATACAATGGAAATTTGCTTTTTACTAGCATTACAACTATACATCAAACATACAATGTAAAACATAAATCTTCCATAGCTTCACGCTTTCAAAAGTGCCCCCTGTGACTTTTTATTGTTATGCAATCTTATATGGACTTGTTAGATGAAAACAAATGTGAAATTTAATTTGAATAGCAAATTGAAATATTCACAAAAAATAAGAAATTATGAGTCATAATTGCTAGTGTTGATCACCACAGAGCAGTGCCTTTCTTTTTCTGGTTTTTTTTTTTTTTTGGAGGGGGGGGGTAGCATAGGACTTAACCTTGACTTCATTCTACATCAATTTAGCCATCAGATATATAAAGGTCTCAGTAGCGCAGAAACAGATTTAGGGTTATCATCGTCATTATCATGATCATCATCTTTATGTATTTACATAATATTTATTTTACGATGTAAGACACCAAAAAAGGTTTTTACTCTTAAACTCGTACCACAAGGAAGTACAATTAACAAGACAGAAAGGCTCACAATAACATAAAATTGGCCTGCTACTATGAAGAATTCAAATAAAAATTTAGAAATGTGTTCACATTTTGGTAATCATCTATTTCAGCTTTTACACCATGTGTGGATACTGCATGGAGGAGTGTGCATAGTTCTCATTTGAATATTTCTTCAAGAGCGTGTACATATTGTTGGTATACTTTGTACAGCAATAGCGCCCTTCTACATGTAGTTCTATACCGGTGATATTGCCACTCATCACTGTTACATTTATTTCAATAAACATATCCAGAGGTCAAAGTTCATTTTGTCCATCACTTACTCATCCCATGTTCCCAGGTAATTCATTAGATGCTGGGCGTTGGCCTGCATGCCAGCATCAATACTTTTCTGGATCTTCTTCGTCTCCTCATCCTTCTCAATCATAACGTAGATAGGCTGAAAGAAGAGGAAAAAAGGATGAATTCATTCCATGACAGATGACACAGTATACAAATATTGACTGCTCATGAGGATGGTGGTGGAAATTATCACTCCCGAGA
>JZLH01S0234250.1:195-10727 GCA_001188425.1 Eucidaris tribuloides | reverse complement strand
CTTCCTCATTAATACTGATCACAACCATTAGGAAATGTTAGTAACAAAAACAGAACAAATGATATTATGTAAAGATAATTTAAATGATAAAAATAAATTTCAATATCGACAGATGTTGACTCGCCGTGTCAAGATGACATTTGGTGGCATGGGGGAACCAAGTTGCTACAGTCATCAGGCGGCGCGCAAGGGTGTGTGTGTGTTGCAACGATGTGGCTTATTGCCGTCTGACGATGGCTTGCCCGGAACCGCCGTCAACAACCACGCCACCCCAGGTATGTAATTTACAATTTTGTTAAAAAAAGAACTCGTTATCAAGATTCATAAAATAGTTGTTCATAACCACAGTATGTTAAGATAGAATGATTTAACGGTGTTATTAAATCGGGTGGAAAAAAATGTAGCATATTGTCATGGTTAACATTTGGTCAGAAATCATGATTTTTTGTGCGCAATTGCCATTGCAATGGTGTGATCAGACTTGCGTGTGATAGACTTCTTTTTTAAATGCTTTAGCGATTAAGGGCGAGATGTGTATGACATTTGTTTTTCTTAAACGATGGTAGAGTTGAGAGAGTGCTGTTACGTCTCCTGACAGCAATTGTACAATAATTGTTCCGATGAAATTGTCCTTTGATTTCAATGTTTCTGTGATATATGTGATATTTTAATTTCCATGATTTTCATGTTGTCGATATTGTAAATTAAATTGTCGCTTATATGTTTACTTTCACTGTTTTATTTTAAGTAATTGAAACTCACGTATAGACTTGTTTTGGTTAGTGAGATGACATAAATTCACAATATAATTATGAAAACACGGCTCAACTTCTGGGTTCTTCTTATTAGAGCACATGGATATAACTGTGTTTAAAAGCTAACATAAATATTGTTCAGTTATGTTTGAAGGTGATACCTGGAAAAGAATTCATTTGCACCAATTCATGTCTTCTACTTACGTTTTCATTTTTATTATGTACTTAATTTAAGGGAATAAAAATTTAACATTTAACCAACACATCACGCTTATCGTTGTTCTTTCACACATTTCGTACTATATACATTATACCTTTTTTTAACAACAAAATAGTGCTTATTTTTAATTTAAAGAAACACGAGCAACATGGGTGCATGTTCATTCTACGATCTCATTTCTCATTTGTTTTACTTTGCACAAAATTCTATCTAATTATCACCTATTAACCTGATAGCGGATTGTGTAATGTTGATCCTCCGCCGCTGCCAGAAATTGGAGGCAGTTGTTTCATCTCCTGTATTTGGCACGTCCAATGTTCTGCTTTAACGGTTATAGGGGGAAAAATGTGAATTTAGCCAGGTAATTAATAATTCATGTTCTCTTTAATAGATTCTGTATACTTTATCCCCGTGGGTTGTGAACTAACATTCACAGGTCGTTTGTAGGGGTGTCCAACTGTCCATGTTTTTGAAATGTTAATGGACAAGGTTTGAAATATTAATTTCATTTTACATGACTATTATTTATACTATTATGTTCTTATCTATCTATTTATCTATCTATCTATCTATCTATCTATCTATCTATCTTATCTATCTATCTATCTGTTACTCTTTATTAAGGAATATACTCGAATTTCTCGTTAACTCTCTCGACAAATTTCTGATGGACATCAGCCTTGTCAGAAATCTACAAATTTTAAACGCAGTATTTATCATCGGTTTCAACGGCTTCATCACGTCTTTAGCTAAACTTTTCAACACTTGAAAGTTTGCACCTCCTGAATTTATTTTATTTATTATTCTAAATTTGTTTTAGTAATTGAACACATCATGGACTGTTGCCTCATATACTTGCTCAGGCAATTGTCATTGTTGTACCAGAATTCTGTACAAAGCGAATGCCATCTTTCTCATATGGTATAAACGGAACCCAAACGAAGAAAGTATGGACTGCAAATGAACTTATTGCTGTTGTGCATTTCTAATCAGAATCTATTGATTTGATCTAATCAAATCTATTTGATCTATTTGATTTTTGTACTTTAGTTCAATATGTCAACCTTTCCATTTTAACTTGGAGAACCATCGATTAAAATTCAATCGTATGAAACAGTGTCAGCTTGGCAGTGACTACAAAATGTAGAGGGCGTTGTATTACCAATTATTTGTAGCAGTGGTTCATTAATAATCTGGTGAACAGTAGGTTGGTTACATGTCAATATTTGTAAAGTGTCTTTCAACAAACCGTTGTCACAAAATGTCGACCTTTAAAATAAATCGGTGTCGCGTTGACCTCCAAACAACTCCATTTGGTCTTAGACATTCCCGTGCTGATTGCAATGGACCCTGAGTCCGGTATTGCGATCTTTTTGCACAATAGGCCTTGCTCCGATTGTCTGCCTTGTGCTAACTTTAATCCTCTTTCAGATTCTTACAGGGATGGTTCTGAGTTGACCGAATTTTGATATTATTCAGCAGCAATAATGCCAACAACAAAATTTTCAGTCTAACATGCCATACCTTTTGGTGTGTTACGAAGTATCGTTTGCTACATTAAATCAACTTTGTTGCGAATTCATGTACATTACATTGTTATAGAAAATAAAATATACTTGAAACAAAATCCTGATGCATTGGTTCATGATGAAATTCGGTTGATACTATTTCGTGGGTTGGTTTAGCTCGTCAACAATAGCGCGAACTTAGAGAAGGTTTGATTGTTATTTGGGAGTGAAAGTTCTTAGAAACGTTGTTTGCAATACAATTTTCTTTGCGTTGATTAAACTGCCTTCTGTTACAAAGCTGTGAGCCGGTGATTCAGCAAAAACTATCTTGATGCGTTTCGGAAGTGCCTTACTTTTGGTTTTCAATTAATGATTACGAGAAACTTTAGACAATTTCAATTCACGGGGAAGAGTTTTGACTTCTTACTGTCACAATGTAATATCAGATGTGTTTCCTGATGAATTGTGTGAAAGTAAACATGATTACTCATTTTATTTTTGTATAGGTTATTAATGTAATTCTTAATATTATTTGATTTTTTAATTAGATCCTTGTGAGCATTCACCCTGCTTCAATGGCGCCACGTGTGTTACAGGTCAAACAAGTGGATATTCGTGTATCTGTAACCCGGAAAACTCGGGGTTACAATGCCAGTATACATGTAAGTGCAATAGTAAAGTATGGTGGATATAACACTAGGCTTCATATTAAAGTTTGCGAAAAAATGGATTTTTCAGAGTGTCTTCAACTAGAATATACTTTCAAAAGAATTGGAGAACATAATAATGAGTATACATTAAATAACTGGGAATTACAGTATATACTTCGAAAAAATCATTTGGGTGTAAAAGATTAAACGGTAATATTATCCTAAATGAAATGAAATGAAATCAATAAAATTTGTGTCATATCATGTGTCTGGCCCAATTTTAAGGACAATTTTTTCATCATGTGCGACTGTCAAAAGACAGCATACGTGATTTGATCAACATATTACTGTGGTAAAGGTTTCTATGTCAACTAAACATTAAGTATTCATTTCATTTAAGCTGGTAAGCCTGAATAGCTAATTGAAGAGTTGTGGTATAATTATTGATGTAGTGGATACTGATACAAATCTAACATTTCCATAAACATTATTGTTAATTCAAATGCATAGATTTTCTGTTCTGACGTCGTTTTATAACTGAGTTTTGAAATATGGAAGAACTGTGGCTTTTCTTAAAAAGTATTTTTGGTCATATTTCTCTTTTTTTACCACCCACGGATAAAAATTTTATATAGATAATATTAACGGAGATTCCTTTTCCATCTTTTCCAGATGGCTGTAGTTCCTCCCCCTGTATGAATGGAGGAACCTGCGCAAATACGGGCTCGTTTGGCATTGATTACTCGTGCACATGTGATTCCATGTTTACAGGACAGAATTGTGAAACAGGTAATTGACAACTTATTCGTTAAATTCTAGTCTTCAGTGGACACAGAAAAGAAGGGAATATGATAGGCTATTACATAATTTCTTCGTTTGCCTACGTTGGACAAAATTTGTGCACACTAAAAGACCAGTTTAATATTCTGTCATTTTTTGCTATATAACAAATCTTTTTCAAGGATGTATGAACGCTATTACTTAATTCTTCATTTATTTAATAAAACTATGTATAGAAGAAATTTCTTGTATTTTATTTATTTATTTATTTTATTTTTTCGGGGGGGGGGGGGGTAGGGGGGGGGTAGTGCAATTAGTAAAGTGTGCGCCAGCACGTCCGAATGAATATTTTCATAAGTGAAGGATATGTTTCAGGCTCTGTGTTGCCCGATGTTGTGTATTATGGTGAAATTATAATTGCCTGTATGATGCCCTCAAAAGTCATATATAAAATTATACATCTTAAATGTTTGCTTCAACTAAGATAATATGTTAATTGTTGTACTATTCTTAGAAATCAACCCTTGTGCGTCAAATCCTTGTGGAAGCCACGGGTTTTGCCAACCGAGAGGCGATATCAACAATGAATACTCCTGCACGTGTACCGATAGCTACACGGGCTCATCGTGTGAAATACCGCCACCAACGACTACACCACCACCTACCACAGAGCCGCGGACCGAGCCTCCGACAACGTCACTACCGCTCACAACAGGTGCGACTTTAAATTTGAATGTTAATCAACGATTTTTGAAACCCGGTGACAAAAAAATATCTACTTACTATTGCATTAAATTAAATACTTATTGCATTTGTCATTATACTAGAATATAACAAATGTCAATATTTCCTTTGAAGTTTGTAATAACTTCATGAGAAGTAGTTGGTTCTCCTATGAATGGATGCAGTTTAATTGCATTACTTTATTTTGTTTTCAGCCCTTATACTAGAATAACGTACCTTTTTCTCAGTGATTTCAGTTGTGATACATTTTACCTATATGTTTTTCACTTCAGTGGGTCCATGCGAATCCAGTAGATGCTTAAATGGAGGTACATGCGTGGCAGGTGAATGTCAGTGCGTATCGGGCTTCGGAGGAGAATTATGTGAACAAGGTAAACATTTTTTTTTATTGAATTTGTTTTTGATACAACTCTATGAAAACTGGTGTTACGTAGTTTGATTAGGAATTATTAACTGCAATGTTAGTGTTCCTCAATTCAAGCTGTTTTTCCTCCAATGTATAATGAAAGTTTGGAAATAAAGTTTCCTTAACAGTGGTTCTTAAAACCAAAACCCTGTCTCCAAAAGCGGAACCACGAATTATGGCAGGAATGTTAGGCACGGGTATAGACACTATTCACTAATCGTTGCTCTTTAATCTTGAGTGATTGATCATTGATTGATTGATTGATTGATTGATTGATTGATTGATTGATTGATTGATTGATTGATTGATTGTGTGTGTGTGTGTGTGTGTGTGTGTGTGTGTGTGTGTGTGTGTGTGTGTGTGTTGATTGATTGATTGATTGATTGATTGATTGATTGATTGATTGATTGATTGATTGATTGATTGATTGATTGATTGATTGATTGATTGATTGATTGATTGATTGATTGATTGATTGATTGATTGATTGATCGATCGATCGATTGAATGATTGATTGAATGACTGATTGAATGACTGATTGATTGACTTATTGATTTATTGGGGTTTTTTTCTGTAGACTTTCGACCTCGTTTCATCAACTGCCCGGAAGGAGAGACCGTCATCTACCCACTGGATGAACGTAGCAACTCCGCCTCTATCGATCTAACCATTCAGGCTACCGATTATACCGGTTCATCGAGTATATCGATCAGGTTTCTGGTTGGACCTAACGTCAATGCCCTCCGTAGCTTAGAGTTCTCGCAATCATACGCGGATGGACAGATGGTCGTGGGACAGGCTACAGATGCGCAGAGCAGAGCTAGAAATTGTAGTTTTGTCATTCGTTTGGAAGGTAAGAAGCTCAGCTGGCTTAAATTATTGGTGTTATTTCACATCTTGCTAAGATATGTTATTTCTTTTATAATACAGTCCTTTAAATGTTTTTTTTAATCGCAGTAAACTGAAATATAAACTAGATTTAAATTTGTCACTGAGATGAATTAGGTGATCCGCGTGTCATCCTAGTTACATGTAACTCCAGTCACGAGATATGGACTTAATTTGATTTTCATTATACAGTCCTTTAAATGCTTTTTTTTTAAATCACAGTAAACTGAAATATAAACAAGACGTTGTGATTAAGAATTTAGATGTTGAATGAGATTCTCGGGTTATACAAAACAAATTAATTGTAACATGTTATAGAGTACATTGAAATCAGTATAATTATTTTAGCAAGTTTTTTGTATTGAATTGTCAAACTTTTCAACACTTAGATACACTGTATGATGCCTAACATTTCTCCACACAAAGAAAAAACCCCAGATCTATGTCAAGTTAACTGTTTTAAGTTTATATTACTTTCTTTACTAGCTTGTACATAATCACTTCTATTAATTTGAGCATTAGTTCCCAAATGTAGGCTATATGTTTTTTCTTAAATTTAACACTCATGCCATCGATCATTCTCGGTGGTCTGATGGATATAAAGTCTGTCTAGTAATTAAGAGGCCGTGGAATCGAATCCTAACCCTAGTTCGCCTGTGAGGGTTTTTGTTTTCAGTGACATGAAATGTACATACTGCCCCCATGACAAAAAGGCACAACTGACACCTTTTTTCTTCAAAATTGAGTTATACAGTGTAGGGGACTCAGTACATCACGTTAAACATGTAGAACAAAAAAAATATTAATTAGAAGTGTCCCTTTGTTTCGTAATCCGCTTGTTAAAATAACACTGAATAGGGCTTTAGGTGTTGAACAAAATACATTTTGCTCAATATCTCCAAAACACCAAAATGTCAGTTACGCCATTTTGTCATGGGGGGGGGGGGGCGGGGCAGCATAGTTTACTGTTAATCTCACTTCGTGAAAGAGAAAGAAAAATACAATTTTTTCTGCAGGCGTCACACTGTCCCGAAATTTACACACGATCAAGGAAATTTTCAAATTCGGCTCTGATCGTATAAACGTCGGGCCATTCGTGAAAGCATCTAAAGCCATCGTGTGACCTTCTGTAGGCATCGTATTTGCTTCGGATGTTGATTCCCTTTGTTGATCCCTTTCAGGCCAGCTTCGCATGGCATTTTAACATTTCATACTCGTGTGGCCATCTTGTCTCAATTTCGGGACGGTGTGACGCCACCATTGATGTTGTTTGTTCTTTAGAAAATTTCACGACATTGGGATATTATCAGTCAATAAATTAGATAATTTTCTTGTTCTATTTAATATCCAGATCGTCAACTACCAACCATCACATGCCCAGCCAACATCGTCGAGTTAACCACGCAGTCTAGTAAAACAGTCACGTGGTCGGACGCGGAAGCCAATGACAACACGAATGAGGACCCGGTAGTGACGTATTCACGCGCGAGTGGTTCGTTGTTCGCGGCGACCGGCCAGCCCCAGTCAATCATTGTCCGGGCAACAGACTCCTCCTCCAATTACATGGAATGCTCATTCACGGTCACAGTACACGAACTAAGTGAGTCGAGACGACATTAAAAAAAATACTTTCTTGCTAAATGTTTTCTTAGTTCTGAAAAGGTCATATTTTGTTATAAAGTGATGGATAAGAAATCCGTAAATATAAATTTAATTTTGAATTATGCTTTGTTTGCTATCTATAAAATTTATCAAACCAAACAACAAACAGTGATGCCAAAAAAACATTGATTAGATATCAGTTTACAAAATGATCGATATAATATGGAGCGAAACAAGCACAAGCACAGAGTTATTGGTAATCTTGATAAATGGAAAAGATATCTATCTGCAAAAATAGATTAGAAAATGTTGTTATGTTATTTATTATGTTCATCGAATATTATTGTAACGATACAGTTTTATTGAATCAATAAGAGATTAGATTTGGTTGTTTTTGTATTTAAAAAAGAGAGATGACATCAAAATTTTAGTCGGGATGCGTTAAAATGTTGCTTTCTGTTGAAACTGTTTCATTGCTGTTGCCACAACCGACCAATAAGTCACATCGGTAATTTTTACGAGAATATGTCGGAAATATGCGAGTTGGAGGGATAATGATCCCATTCTGTTCTTGAAACATTACATAATAATTCTGTATATTTTGTCAGTAATAATCTTGCATTTTACCTACATGTAAACCCCTGGGAAATAAACGATGTTGGTGCAATATATTCATCACGTACTACACTACATTTCTCAGGAATTGTTTCATAAAATTCATTCCTTATAGTAGAGCGGATAAGCAGACCAATTGTGCAAAATTTGACTAAAGCATGAAACTTTCACCAGTGTTAGTACATGCCATATGCTTTATTTTAAGATCGGGAGGTAAGTCAGATTTGACCTCTGATGACCTCTAGAGGTCAATGACCTTAAATTATGCAAATTTTGAGGTTTGGTGTCATTTTGGTAATAATAAACGTGGTTGTGATGCACTAAACATGCACTTTTGTTACAATGAGGTTGCCATGGCATTCCAGAGAGCATTGGTTATTATTAAGAGGCTTTCACCTTTGACCTTTGATGATTGTGAAAGGTCAATGACCTCAAAATGTCAAAATATTGATTTGGCGTCATTGGTTAATGATAAATATGTTTATGATGCGCTAAAACACCTATTTGTGTCCCGATGGAATTGTCTTCATATTCCACGGATCAATGTTGATTATTAAAAGGTTTTTGCCTGTGACCTCTGTGGAGTGTGAAAGGTCAATGACCTCAAAATATCAGAAATAATTGAACATTTGTGCGTCATTGGTTAATGATAAAGTTGATATGATGAACATGCATTAAGCAAGCATCTGTGGCTACAATGAAATTGTTTCATATTCCACAGATCATTATTGAATTATATTAATGATTCTAGCGTTTAGCCTCCTAAACCTGAATAGGTCAAATGACTCCAGAATACAGAATATGATATTTACTTCATTTGGTTATGATTAAATTAATTATTATGTACCATTGCTGTTAGCATTGCATTTGTGTCAACAATCGAATTATCTTTCATTATTGCACTAGGCGTCTGATAATTATGAACTGGCTATTGCTATTGACTCCTGATGACCGTGAAAGGTCAATGACCTCAAAATGTTATAGTAATTGATATTAAGATGATATAGTTCATGGCTCAACTATTTATCAATAAATGACCATGCATTTATACTACATTAAAATTGTCTACTCGTTTCTACAGATCGTTGTCAATGATCCGTAGATTCTTTCTATTGACAATGATGAGGGTCAATGACTTAAAAAATATCAAGATATGACATTGGTCTTGATTGCTCAATGGCTAAACTGTTTTCAATATGTTGAAATCATGCATTTGATCAAATTAAAGTGTCAAAACATATTCTACAGAAACATCTATTTCAGAGTAAAGAGGAGGAAAGTGTCTGCTGCAGAGGTTAATAACTTCAGAAAACAAAAGGGCTTCACGTTGATGTCGGTGACCTGCAAATAATTAATTGAAATTGGCAAATTAAATTTGCACAAAATCGTGTTGCTTAAGATAATCATGATGCCAACATTAATCCAATCAAATCTTAATAAATTCTGTACGCTTATAGAACAGAGATCTGAGGTCAGTGACCTCGACAGTAAAGAGTACATTGGACAATGAATATAAAGCATGTGCATTATGTGTTTCTTGATGCCTAATATGTAAAGCGTTTCTGAGATGCATCGTAAGCAGTCTCCCAACATGTTCATAATGCAAGAGACTTGGGTCAGATTGCGTGCTCATAAATGCAAAAAAGAAGGCCCCAGTACATCCAATGTTCCAGCTGCAAAGTTTGATCAGTTCGTGACAAGTTTTTGATGCTCTGGCTAGGAGTTATCAAGAAGGCTTGCCACCCAGACGGATTTCCCTGTTCCTCAACCCCAGGTCAGATGAACTAGGTTGATGAGAAACCGCACCGAGTGTCGGTTTCCGAAATTAGGCCTGCAAGACATGCACGACACCTTCAGATGTGTTGCTGGAAAGCAGCTGGCATTGGAGTGAATGTTACATAGAGTCCTAGACTTAATTCATGTACCGAAGGAGCTGCTTCCTGGGATCGTTTACTTGTGTTAATGGTACGGTCATACATCAGCACAAAAAGTGCTCCAGAAGTGATATTGACTCTTTACTGATATCACTTGACATACGTAAGAGTTTTGCAAAGTCATCTGTCACCGCTGGGAACATTTTTCATATTTCCCCGCCAGTATTCTTCCCTCTACCAGCGAAAGATGAGACAGTGTCACACCCTGTGAGGGCATGAAAGAGGGGGAGGGAGTAGTTATGTTGTCTTGGGTTTGTGGCACCAACCAGTTCACGCACATGAAAGCTGGATCCAGTACCAAGATGCTATCCAAACTTCATCAGGTTTTATCTCACTGAAAGAAGCTACAGCTGGCACAACATCAATATATACAGTGCGTATGGCCACCTTTTTGATCCTGAAGAGTTTAGTTTTGTTTCGAATCTACGC
>JZLH01S0234238.1:12080-22510 GCA_001188425.1 Eucidaris tribuloides | reverse complement strand
GGGACCAATTGCACAATTATGATCGAGGACTTGGGTGGTAGATGTCCGAAAAGACGGAGCTTAAGGTCCAAAAGGTCCAACGGTCACTTGGGTCAATGACGGCTTTTTGAGCACAAAAATGTTGAGTCTTTTGAGCGAAGGTATTACTATCATGTTGCCCGCCCCACATTGCCACCAATTATGACCAAATTCTGGCCGTGGGTACGATGCTCTCATAGAAGCTGAAGTCACCAAAGGTCAACCAGGGTCACCCGTTGCGGGATGCAATCGAGCTTCTTTGAGCCCCAGAGTGTTGGTGCAGGTTTGAGCCCAATCTTCTACTTATGGTCCACTCAACTCTGCCATCATTCTGCATAATCCTCGCGACCAAACTTGGAGTGCGGTCAGAGTGTCTCATAGGGAATCCCCGTGCAATGCCTCACCGCGAAGAGGAGTCCCACAGGTCAGCTGGGCGGCCGGTCAACCAGCGCCTTTTTGCACGCCAAATGTTTTTTTTTTAGGGCAACATTTCTCATTATCGGCCGTAACTTTGCCGCCTCCCCCTTCTCGCCCAATTGTGACCCCGAACTTGCGGCTGGTGGATGTCTCATACGCCCAAGCCCCTGGACGGTCACCAATAAGGATCAAAAGGTACGCAGACTAAGGGGTCAAAAACTTTTTTTTGAACCTCAGTGTGACATTTTTTGAAGGCAAGAGATTGTATGTGCCCGCGAACTAGCGGCCGCCGCCGAGCACTCTCTTGCGGCCGCTTTTGTCGAGTCGAGCTCCTGCTTTGCTTCTTCACCGAGACGCCCTCGTTTGTTCGCGTTGTTTCACGTAAGATGCACGTACCTGGCCAATCGCTATTTTCTTTGTGGCCTTCTATCTGAAATATGTTTTGTCTGGCGTCCTCGTGTGTGTTTTCAGAAGGATTAATGTTGGTATTTATGGGTGGCGATTATTTTGTCGCGTAGCGAGTTTAATTCAGCGTGTCGAAGATAAGCAGGAAAAAATGGCCCTTTTAGTGTAAAAATGGGTCCACGCACGTAGAGATTAGATTTTCCTTAGTCAGGAAAAATTGATTAACTTAGCTCAAATGTTATTCCGTAAGAGTCAAGGATTGGGGTAAAGGGTGGAACAGCGACGAGTAGTTTACAGGCAACGATGGGAAGCCGGCGAGAAGGTAAGATTAAAATTTTGGGATTTAAAAGAGCACAGGTAGTTCTAATTATTATGGGCGGGCGTTGAGTAGAGCCGACACTTTTCCTAATGTTAAAAGGCATGATGTTGAGAGCTATGCAGATGTGTGGAAGAATGGACTAAGTACACTCCGCTCTACAGTTTACTCCCTGTCTGATTAAATGTGTCAGGGGCAGCCAGGTTGGATGGTTGATTACATGGATAGTAAAGGGTAGTTTAGTATTACAATTTGGACAGTGGAGTTAAGATTAGAATTATTGTTTTTTTAGTTATTACTTTTGAGTTGGAATATCAAGTTTGAATGATAGGACATTTTTAACGTCAGTTAGCGCTTGCTAATGGAATGAGGATTGCAAGGTGAATAGTGGATTATCCCATGGTGGACACACTATCATAGGTTCTTATGCTAGAAGGATATACATATCACAGTGTGATACCCAGTTGAAGTATTTATTCAAAATATTGAAACAAATTACCGTTAATTTGATAGTTTAGTGACTTTTTCACGCACATTCCAGGAAACGTAGAGAGGATCTTCAGGTTCGAAGTATCTGGGGAAGGGAAGGGAATTTAATAGCTTTAATTGAGCATCAGGGTTAACGTCTTGACGTCTGTGAAGGAATATATAGATTTTCAAGTGTTCGAAGGTTGAAGAATCGCAGATCAGCTGGGTAAATCCTTGTTTTAAATATATTTTTGAATAACAGACTCCTGGAATGATACATTTTGAGATAAGCGCTATGTCATGTCATTTGAAGGAGTTTGAAAGAAGTATTATTAAGAGAGTTATTGTGGGGCAGATAACTGTTACCGCTTGTTCTAGATTTTATGTTTACTTTTGTTGAATAGGGGTTACACAAAATAACATGCATATGCTTTCTTGATAGAGTGTGTGGATACAGATCAATACATCTCGAACAGTATCGGACGAGGATGATGTGTAGTTACATGACATCGGTATTAGGGCGGCATCTTAGAAAACAGGAGCCGATATCCGGATTTTTTTGTTAAATCTATGATTCCTAGAGTCGAGCAAGAGATCAAAAGAGATCATATAACTTACATATATACAATATTTGCACAAAAAACAATTACACTTGAGTATTCACAATATGTGATGATATAATAGGAGCAATAATGAATGAATAGGACCTAATTGGATTATATATGATGAGAGAGAGATATTTTTTCGTTTTATGGACATAATAAACTTGCTTAATAACTTAGCACTTGGCTGCCAAAAAGGTTTGTTGACCCCTTGCCCAATGATTTCTGACATTGTCGGATTCGGATATTAGCTCTCTATGAGAGCATCATACGCACGCGCAAGTTTACGTCACAATTGTGCAACATGGGGGCGACCAGTTATGGGACCGATAATGTAGAACTTGCCCCCCAAGAACATATAGGGAATAAGAGATTATTATGACCCCTGCCAGTGACATTTGACCGTCTTGGTGACCTTCAGCCTTCTATGAGACAGCTTACCCCCCACCCAGCTAACAAAGATGGACGTTTTAGAACGTTCTTAAAACGTCCAAAGTTGTTTTTTGGACGTTTTGTCAGAGAACGTTTTATAGAACGTAAAAAATGTGGCTAGGTTTTAGACGGTTTAAAAACGTTTTCGTTGGACGTTTTGAAAACGTTTTTTAAACGTTTTGAAAACGTCTTAGAACGTAAAAGACGTTGTGTAAATTTAACCAAGACGCTGGAGCCAAAAGCGTAAACGTTTTAGAGCGTGTTTAGAAACGTTTTGGCGGAAACAGTTTTTAAAAGCGTTTGCGGACAGTATAATAGAAAACGAACTCGGCTACGGTAGAAAATGTAAAAACTAACGAAATTTTTTGGAAATCTAGAAACAAATTGTTGTATTGTGCCATTTTTTTACTAACGTATAACCTAATAGTCTACTCACTACGCTAACCCTGACCTACTCCTAATCCTATCCGAATTCTACCCAATAACTATCACTGTCATAAGTCTCATAAGTTAGCATCGAGTATATATACTCGTATATTCAATTTAAAGTTAATAGACAAATAGGGTACTTTTTGTTTTTAGCAAATAGGCAAGCTCCTCCCTTAGTGAATCACATTTCAGGCATGACTAATATTTTTGGCACTTATTTATGCATCTTGATAACAGATAATATGCAGCGCGCGCACAGCTAATGTTTCGAAACACTTTAGTGCTAATTATATGGTGAAGTTGTCATTATAACGGTCGGTTATGCCAAATTAACATATGAAATATGCACTTAGATAAAGGGCGGCTCGCTTGCTGATGTATTATCTCGTACGCTGTTGCATGCGGTCTATTTTTCGTGTTTCCACTAAGTGAGACAATAAGAGATTCAAATTAGCCGAGTATCACCCAACTGGCACGCTGAGCGAAAGGTGGCATACACACTCCGGCCCATCCTCCACCGCACAAACCAACGCACAACACTAGACACACACACCATACGAGGCCAAACACAAACGCATGTATAGCACTCACTTACAGACACAGAAATATTTCAATCACACAGAGACATACATTCACCACGCTTCAATAGACAATCGGACAGATACAAGCGCAGCACGTAATAAAGATAACAGCGCAGTCACATGTAAACACCACGAAAAAACCAAGCATTACACAACACACACACAAACCACAACCACACACACACACACAGACAAACACACAAACACACACACAAGCTATCCAGACACCACCGGAAACAAATCTGACAAGCCTTCAAAGTCCAGTACGCACAATCATAACCATAACACAACACACATACACGACGCGCACGCGCCATCGACGCAGCTATACAACACGTCACTCAACATCACATCGTCATACACACAAACAGCTCTTTCAGTGACGACAGTGGACATTATACGGTTCAATCACAGTCATAATGCACAAACGGAAAGCGCGCGCACACAGCTACACACACACAGCAGCGCGAGCAGAGGCGCAATCAGGACAGCAAACACGCTCCGGCACGCTCTTACACACAGTGCACACAACAACAAACAATCGATTTAGCTGCAAAGACGTAAATTTGGGTAACGTCCACAACGTTGTTGAGTAATACGTCCTAATAATCACGCTGTCTGTAAGACGCTCCTATAATCGAAACGGTTCTGTAAACGTCCTATATAAACGTTCGTGTGAAACGTCCTAGTATAAAACTTCTATAAACGTTCCATACGAAAACGTTTACATTTTGTAACGTCGACAAACGTTTTGTAAACGTCCTATATCAATAACGTTTCTGTAAACGTCCTATATTCCCACGTTTTGTAACGTCCTATATCAACGTTCTGTAACGTCCTATATCAATACGTTCTATAAACGTTCTATACAAACGTTTAATTCTGGAACGTCCGCCGAAGAAACGTTTTAAAACGTTCTAAAAACCCCTCAAAGGCTTTGACGTATATATGCAGTCCAACCTAAAAACGTTTTAAAAACGTTTTAAAAGCGTTGCAATGTAGGACGTAGGACGTACGGACCGTAAATAAAAAACGTTTTGAAAACGTCTCTGAAAACGTTCTGATGCTTTTGCTGGCACTTCGCCAAGTTTGGCCCATCTGGTCGACAATTGTGCAAATGGGAGCAAAGTTATGGGCCAGTATAGATACGCCAAAATGACGATTGGCTCAAGAGCTCATTGAGCGGCCGCTGCCAGTGACGCTTTGTCGCTCTCCGGTGACCTTTACGCTTGCAATATGAGACAGCTACCACCTCAAGTTGGCCACAATTGTGGGCAAATGGGGAGCAAAAGTTCAATGGACATAATAGATACTTACCCAAAATGTGACATCATGGCTCAAAGACAGTCCGTTGACGCGCCTGCCAGTGACCTTTGGACCTTCCGGTGACTTTTAGCTTCATAAGGGGGGGGAGGTGAGACATTCTAACCACCCACAAGATTTGATGCACAATTGTGACCAAGATTAGATAATTGGATTCAATAGAAACAGGGATAGTCACCACTTAACTGTGTTTAAAATGGTCATTGACGAGAGACCCTGATAGGTGACGCTTTTGAAAGTTATTTGACCTTCAGGACTTGCCTATGAGACATCTATCACCCGACCAGTTTGGTCACAATTGATGTTAGAAAAGGGCAAGGTTATGGAAAACTAACTAGAAACTTGCTCTAAAAAACAACTTAAACATTGTGATCAGAAAGTCTTGACCGCTGCCTCTGACGCTTTGACCTCTTTTGCTGGCCTTTAGATTGCCTAGAGTCTTTTTCACACTTCAAGTTTAAGAGTTGCAATTTTACTCATTTGACACATATCGCACCACTAAAAAACCTGGCTACATTTCTCATTAATGACGTCATCTGGCAGCCATCTTGGAAAAGATGGCCGCCATCTTGGAATTTTTGACGTGCCAGGATCTTTCTGGAAGCAGCGACCCTTAACTCTAACATGTGTGGCGCAAATTTCAATGGCTTGTATCATCAACTGAACGTTCCTTCGGGTTTATCTGCCTCCACTGATATGTAACCTGTTTGCCGCAGTGCATGCAGTGAAGGCTATGTTTTGTATTCTCTCCTGGCCAATACACAGTTTAGCAGGAACCACTTTAGGACCATCCAATGAATACTTTCTAATATTGTTACTGAGTGGCATTCTATGTACTCATGTTTGACTTTGCTTGGAAGTCCTGACTGGTATACTCAACGATGATAGCAACAACTAACAACCATAAAAGGAAGATGAATTGTTGCTCTTTACCGCCTGGTGTAAAATTAGTGAGATGCAAGATATTTAACTGACTGTTTAACTGTTTGAAAATTCATTAAAAATTATCAATTTTAACATCAAATTTGAAACGCTTCATTTACACTTTGAAACTAATATAAATGGTAAAAATAAAAGATATTGCTGAATAAGCTGACATTTATCTGCTTTAACAGTGAAATGTAGTCACACTAAACTATTAGAATTGATTATTTGAGTTTCAACAATGAATGTGTCCCACGCTCATATAATATGCAGACAGCGGCGTTCGGTCCATGAGATACGCCCTTCAGTAAAGGAAAGGGATTGGTTTGATGCAGCTGCGTGACTGACTGTCTTGGCTCGTCGGTGGTACAACCTCTACAGTATGGTCTGCATGTACATGTACTGTCGTGGCTAGATGTCAGTGTGAAGTTTGTAATTTTAAGTGCGGCTGTGTTGTGTAAGGGTTAGATTATCCACATCCTGTCGAATGCACACTATTGTTTACTGGTCCAAAGGCAAAGCAATGTTGTCAGCGACAGCCGTAGCTTACGGGGGCGGGGGGAGGGGCAGTGCCCCCCCCCACCCCCGACCAATTTCGTGTGGCCCCCACAGAATTATGAAGGAAGCCTAAAAAGGGGTGGGGATGTCATTCGGTAAAATTCATGCATTTTTTTTGTCAAAAGAGCCAAGGGGGTGTTTGAAATGCCAAGTAACTACGAAAACATGAAATAAACGTTGATTTTTCTTCAGCAGACGGCAAAATGTAGTCGTGCATATACTTTTCGGCCGGTGACGTGACCGGGGAATTGACTATTCAGAAGTATCATTAAGGTCGTAGGGAAAACTATTGTACTTTGACTTCTCATAATAGAGGAAATCCTCCACCATATTTCAGTCAAACGTACCGGTATAGGAGACAGCTACAGGGAAAAATGACAATAATCATGAATAGATGATTTGAATACATGATTTAAAACATGATTTATACCTCATAGATATTGATTTGAAGACATGCACGTTGCGGTGGGATAAGAGAGAGGGATAGGAGAGGGAATAAAAAGGGAATAAGAGCTAGGTGGGATAACAGGAGGATTGGGAGGGGATATGAGGGTAATTAGAGTGGGATATGGGGTAGAATTAAATGGGGATTTGGGGAGGAATAATGGGGCAAATAGGGGAAATAAAGGGGGAATAAGAGGAAAAAATCAGGGGGAATAAGAGGAAAAATCAGGGGGAATAGGAGGAAAAAATCAAGGGGAATATGAGGAGGAATTAGAGGGGCAATACGAGAGGGATACAACGGGATAAGGGGCTGGGGAGGGGGTTGGCGGATTTGGCGACTATATTGGGAGATTGGGAGAATATGGGGTTCACCCCCCCCCCCGAAAAAAACAAAATGAGTGAACGAGGTGCGTAGTGCAGCTTCATTGGCGCGAAGCGCCGATGAAGCTAGTTATTTGAGAAAGGGGGTAGATATTCATAATCGGAGAAGAGGGTCACTATTTTAAATCAATGAAGACTCTGAATTAAGACCGTTATGAATAGTGACCCTGTTGTTCGATTATGAATAGCGACCCTTTTCTTCGATTATGAATAACGACCCTTATGAATATTGACCTTTGTGAATACTGACCCTCTTCTTCTATTATGAATAGCGACCCTCTTCTTTCATTATGAGTAGCGACCCTTATGATTTACGACCCCGATTTTGTATTATGAATAGCGACCCTTATGACTTATGTATAATGACACTCATGACGACTTATATATAGCGGTCCTTATAATGACCCTTTTCTTCGATTATGAACAGCGACCCTCTTCTTATATTATGAATAGCAATCCCTATGAATGAATAATGGTCCTCATGAGTTTATGAATAATGACCCTATTTTCGCTTTATGAATAGCGACCCTTCAGGTATAGGAAATTACACGTTATGAATAACGGTCCTTATGAATCAATGGTCCTTATGACTAGCGAGGTTATCCCCTGCTAGTGTTGTCGAATGGGGGGGGGTAATATTGGTATAATTATGTCCAGGCTCCTCAGGGCACAGATAGCCAGTTCCTGCAGACAGAGACATTAAGTACATTTTCACTGCGATTTCAACACTGTCGACGAACAGGTTGTTTCACACGAAGACTTGGCACTCGTACGCGTTCTCTCATTCCCATAGATATGGATCTTCCGACAATGTTTGTGTGTGTGTGTGCTTGTGTGTGCGTGAGTGTATTTTTTTGTACTTTTGCTGTTATAGTGTAAAGTAATATATTTATCATGAAGATTATGTTGATGATGATTCCATTATCATTATTGTGTTGTAGTCAAGACCAGGCCATCCGAGACCAAAACCAAAGAACCAACGCACCAACCCCAGAGACCAAGCATCGAGACCAAGAAAAGAGCTCGACGCAAGACCCAGTCAGTCCGAGACCGAGACAGCATGCTTTCCCGAGACCAAGACCAGACCAAGACACAGCGCTTTCAAATGGCACTAATTTGTCGCATGTTTGAGGATGACGTTAGCTGTTATCAGCATTAACTGGCCTACTGGTTACACATTTGCAATTAGTCTGTAATAGGATTTTTAAAATTTATAAAAATCTAAAGCAGTTATATAAGAACATTATAAAATTATATTTTTCTGTTTTTGCATTTGTCAGCTTACATGTACAATGTCTCACAAACGAGAAATAGGCCTATGCTACGAGTCAATATGATAAGCGACAAATTGCACAAGCGGACGCGAGGAAACAATTTTAAATTGAAAAGAATACCTTTTTCCTATGAGCAAATTTGCCTGCAGGCTACTGAAAATACAGATCAGATAAAGAAATAAAGTGTTAGCTTAATCCAATCTTATTTCTTTGCTTCATTAAATGTATTTCTTCATGTTCTGTTCTTGATTTTCTTACATTTCTATATGCTTTCTTCCTTTTTCTCACTTTTGGCGATTCATTCTCTTTTTCTTGTCTTGTTTTACTGTTTGTTATACCCTTTCCTATTTGTATTTTAGTTCATGTCCAGTCTTTTTTTGAATTTCATTCTACCCTGTTTCTTCTTTTGCATTTATGTTGCTAGGTCTTTTGATTCTTTATTCTTTTTTCTTTGTTTTTGTCTTTCTTTCATGCCTCTTTACCATAGCATCTTTCTTCTTTTCTCTTCTCTTGCTTGTCTTACTTCATCGCTTTCTTTTCTCTCTTCTTGCTTACTTTTTCTATCTCTATGTCTTCTTTTCCTTTTTCTCTTCTTCTCTTTTCATTAAATGCCATTTGCTTCCTTCTATCTTTCTTCCTCTTGTTCAGTTCATTCTTAAATGTCTTTTTATTACCTTATTTCTCTTCAGGTTCTATCTTTCTTCTTTTTTCCTACTGCCATTTCCAGTTCTCAATTTTACTTTCTTGGTATTATTCGCTTTCTGTTGAATCTTTCATTTTTCTTTTGTTTTTCTTTTCATTCTAGCCTCTTTCCTTTCTTACTTCTTATTGTTTTGTCGCATTCTTTTACTCTAATTTCATTTTTCTTTTCATCTACGTCTTTCCCTTTGTCTTCATGTCCTTTCTTTTTCTCATTTTTATCCCTTTCTTTTCTCTCTTTCTTGTTTTTTATTTCTCTGCTCTTTCTCCATTCTTCATTTGATTTTTCTTCCTTCCTTCTTTTCTCTATCTTTCTTCTTTCTCTTCCTATTCATTCGTGAGTCTTTTTCTTCGTGTTTTAAAATGCTTTCCTGTTATGCTGATGGTCAATTTTCTGTTTTCTTTCTTTCTTCTTTTGTTTTCAGTTGCTTTTTTATTATTTCCTATTATGGTTTTCTTTCTTTCATTTGGACTCTCCTATTCTTCCAATCTCTCCGTTTTGTCTTTCTTTTCGCGTCTTTCTTGTTACTTTTTTTGGCGTTAGCATTTTTATGTTTTTAATGTTCATTCCATATTTCTTCTTTTGTTTTCTACCATGTCTACTTCGATGTTCAATTATAAAAGGAACAACCAGAATATATTGCGTCAGAGAACCCACCATTGTCGGTCCTTATTTATGTGTAGAAGATGTTTGAACGCACTCTGCATGTTTGAACGCCCTATACAGTGTATCTAAAAAAAAATAATAATGTGTAAGTGAAAACCGCCCCCTTTGGCAATTAGAAAATATTCTTGTGACATGATGCTTACATCAACGTCAAGAGCAAAGTCTTAGCTTTGAAATACTCTTAGTTTTGTTCAATTTGCTTTAAGTTGATTTAAATTAGAAAAGGTAAAATCACAATTATGCCACTTTTACTAAAGTCCCTTGTAAACGTGACCCAATTGTGATTCCACCCTTTTGTTGTTTACAACATATCTCGAGATTAAAACAAGCAAATTTATGTTGACATAAACCGGTATTACAGTAGTACTTTCTAACTGTCAAAGTGGGCGCTTTTCACGCGAACAATTTTTGAGACATGCTGCACCATGTCTCAATAAATTGTGCAAGCAAAAAGCACTCTCTTTGGCACTTAGAAAATATTCTTGTAATTTG
>JZLH01S0234238.1:0-12030 GCA_001188425.1 Eucidaris tribuloides | reverse complement strand
GTAACTGAACATATCTCAGGATTAAAACAAGCAAACTGAACAAAACAAACGGTATTTAAAAAGTAATACTATGCCCTTCATGGTGATGTAAGCATGACGTCACAAAAATTTCTCATTACCAAAGAGGGCGCTTTTGACTCGCACGATTATTTTTAAGACACAATCATACATGCCGCAAAATGCAGTTTGTACATGTACAACAATAAAGATTTTTATGCAAAATCAAATTAGTTGCTGGTCTCGGGCTGGTCTCGGCCAAAAAATCCGAGACCAGAAGGTTCGAGACCAAGACCAAGACCAAGACCAGAGGGTTCGAGACCGAGACCGAGACCAAGAAAGAGCATGCTGGTCTCGAGACCAAGACCAGTCTCGAGACCTCCTACTTTTGCTGTTATAGTGTAAAGTAATATATTTATCATGAAGATTAAGTTGATGATGATTCCATTATCATTATTGTTATTATTATTATTATTATTATTATTATTATTATTATTATTATTATTATTATAATTATTACAATCAGTGCTTATTAATGTTTCATCAAAGATTTTGCGGTATTTAAGTTGGCAACGTATAGATTATTTTACAAATGATTTTGGAAATGATATATACAAGTACCAAAGCACTACTTTAAATTTTGTTTCAGATTTAACCAGAGATTTTGGTTTTACACTCTTTAAATTGGCAACTCTAGTCATCTAGAAATGATAGCTACTTAGTTATAGAAAACGTGTATTTTCGTATAGTGACAGTTTCATAATTATACAGGAATGTGAAATGGAGGCAATTTTAGAAAATGGCTGTCACGGCTCTCCTGAGCAAAATTCTCGAAAGCCCAATGTCTAAATTTGTTTATGATGTATATAGCATTGTCTGTACCAAGTTTGGTACTTTTAGACAAAAGTTAACAATAGGTTTGAAATGCCCAATTAAGCTGCTTAGAATAGAACTGATTTCTGTACATCATGATACTTTCTTTGTATATTATGATACTTCCTTTGCACACAACGTATTAATATATAGCACACCCATTGATACATTGGGTTATGTATTGTAAAGTTTAACTAAATATCAAAGTATCAATCTTGGATGGCTATAACTTCTTTTTCCGTACAGCAATGAATCTAGAATTTTGTTCTGCCCGAAGTTATTGACACGATATTTGGGCAGTTTTTGATAAAATATAAATTCATAAATTGAAAGGGTTTTTGAAATAGAGGGAAATATGTTACGGAACATTATGCATATTTTTTGAAAAACTCGTCAAAAAAATCACAATTTTGCACAGAATTTTCAATTATACCGTACTTGAATCTTCTAACAAAGGGTATCATCTTGTAGAAAATTTAAGCCCCTTAAATATGATGTCACACACATGGTAAAATATGGTTCCCTGATGACAAAGTTATCATCCGAATTCTAAAAAAAAAAAAAATCAAGGCGGCCATTTTGAAAAAAAAATGGCTACCATGGCTCTCCTTGGCAAAATTCTCGAGGGCCCAATATATAAATTTGTTTATTAATCAACATCTGTGCCAAATTTGGTGCTTTTAGACAAAAGGGAACAATTCGGTAGATATTTTGGATTAAGCCGCCGGACTATCAAAAGAGTGAATCTACTTATAATCTACTCAAACTTGGGGTGGAGTTCCCTTCAAATGGAAATATATTTCAATCCAAAGGAGAGTAATTGTCATTCCTTATAGCAATTTTACTCCCTAATGGGTGTCATATTAATAGAATCACTTAATATAAAGTGAAAATCTACTTCAATTTACAGCGAAATTCATTTCGGCGTGAAATCCGGTTTGGAGTAAAATGTGCTCCGTTTGGAGTGGAATAGTAGCTGTTCACATGTTTAAGAGTGATTTCCAATTCTTCAAAAGGAGATTTTCTTTCTAACAGAATTTAAAAAATATAACATTTCTCAATAGCGTAGGCATTCTACTCATTTATATTGACATAAATTGGTAAAAACAAACACAATATCTTATATTCTCGGCCTGATTACTAACGCTCTTTAACAATATTACTAAAATATGTGGAAATAAATTACTTTGCTGTTTAACACATGGACATTCCGTGATGCATGTACTGGTTGAATAATTATAAAATATGAAAACATGTTGAGAATCGAAATAAATTGCAAAGGAACTTACTGTCCACTGCAAACTGACATAATTAACACCATTTCCCGAGACTGATAGGGTCGGTAGATGACTGGGTGCTTGGGAATAAAAAGTAAATAAGAATCAAGGTTAGATATGGTTTTGTACACTGAAATCTTTCAGTGTTTAGCTCATAAAGAAAAACACACATGTACAGTAAACACTGCATATTATTATTATTATTATTATTATTATTATTATTATTATTATTATTATTATTATTATTATTATTATTATTATAGGCGTGTACTTGGTTCCATATGTGTCGTATATGTCACAAAACAAGTGTGTGGGAAATCAGTTATGATGTTAGAAATAAATGGGGGAGTGGGAGACTAAATATAAGTGGCAAATTCATGTGTCATAAATTTGTGATAAGTATTGCCACATAATATTTCTGCCACTAAACCAGTTGTAGTTTGTGTGTCTGTGTTATTAACAAGCAAAATATGTTAGTGCCTGCGCTTTAGTAGATTGGTATGCAATTTACCAGAATGTTCTGGAGGCCAATAATAGACTAGCATTTGTGGTCAACACGCATTGTTCTCGGAATGCCATTTATTGGGGCTCTGGTTATAAACATTTTCTTTCTTTTTTGTCAATGAACATGCATGTTATAAATACCACCACAGAAACTTCCAGTGTTCTCTTGTAGTGGAAATTAGATGGTTCTGGATCATAAGGATTATATTACGAATATTGGACTGTAGGGCATTGACCAAATAACGCTCTAGAAAAAAAGTTGCGTGGTCTCCAGATTGGTATTGAAAACTAACATTACACACTGATTAAGATGAAGTTACTAATGAGACAACACATTTGTTCTCCAATATTTATCAACGCATTATTCAGATAATCGATTAATTAATGAGGCAAGTTCCTCAGTCCCATTCGTAGAAGAAGGAATCACCATCAATAGCGATTTCACAGACACGAACATTACTTGCTAGATCGGTCTTCACAGCTATGAAATTAGTATTTATGAAGGCCCGTGGCTCTATTTCATATCGGAGAATACAGGTGTTCTTTTGAATGAACTTTAACAAAAGCCATTCACGCAGTCCTCCATTATTTATATAATAGTTGCGGTCAAATGCTTATCCAAAGTTCCTATTCAGTTTACAAATACCTTATCTTCGGTTCCACAGAAGCATTGTCACTGCATAGGTTGTCAAGCACTCCCAAGTTTGAAGACGAGGATATGACGGACTGACATTCCAGCCACGTAATATTTTTTTTTGCACACGGTGAAAGTCCCCGGTATTTTGTACACTGCTAAAACGTACTTGGTCACGGCATTATAAATAATCGTCATAATGAATTAATGTTGTCAAAAAGCGCACAAGGTATTACGAGAACAAACCCTATTTTGGGGTTTAGTAATATTTAAATAATCATCATTAGGGATTTGTAAAATACCGCTGATGGGATCACGGAAACTCACGATAAATGGCCTTACTCTACAGTCCATATTGGGTGATCTCGGGGGTGATCTAAGAACCAACAACGGAGTTTACAGTGATTTCGGCTCAAGTCAACACACACCTCTGTGGATTTGCTATATGGGAGTCTACGGCATCTTTGCTCTAAATAAGCTGTGGTACCTGTCATAATATCAAGTGGATTTTAAGATTGTGGATAAGACCATTATTATCTGGGATATTTGCCATACATTGCTGTGTTGTGGATGTATTCAAATGTGGGACATTGGGGTAAGTATTAGGACAACTTTCGATTATCAGGAGACATTACGTTATCGGCGTTTTTTTTTACCTGTGCATGATTTTGAATTCAGGATTCAGTAACTCAACTTGGAAAACCGTTGCTTATGGACTATCACCAAGTGCTGTACATGAAAGTATACTAATGTAATTGTTCAGGATATTTAATTCTAAGCTTGTCTGTATTTGTTAATTACAAATTTGAAGAAGAGAAATACCCAATGTAGTAAATTTATATAAAAATTCAAAGTGTTTTCATTTAGTGCAATTATTCTACTTGTGAATTGGTCGTAATACAAGGGTATATCAAAAAGTTCTCGGCCTCACCTAGAAGGCAGGGCAGCATCTCCAAATCTTTTATGCAGTTGTAAACTATTATGCCTTGTATGGATATGAACTAACATTCATGCGTCTGTCTTCATTTATTTTTTAGGTGAGGCTCTTTGAAAGTCTTCAGATCTAGTGAAGATCCAAAAAATAGACATAAAAGAAGTTCGTGTGGTGATTAAATATCTGCATAAAAAGGGTATGACACCCAAGGCCATCCACGATGACATGGTACATTTGGTGATGACTCTCCTTCCTATTCCATCGTAAAGAAGTGGACTGCTGAATTCAAGCGGGGAAGGGAGAGTACAGAGGATGATCCGCAAGGTCCGGACGCCCATGATCTTCAACAACAGAAGAACAAGTGGACGCCATTCATAGCATAGTGCTGAAAGACAGACGTGTAACTTTTCATCACATAGCCGAAACTATGGGCATTCAGGTATGGTTCAGTGCAGGGTGTTTAATTGAACACCTTAAACCGCGTTACTACTATGTTCGCCAGGCGCCAACGCAACCACGTTTCAGCCACCGTGGAAAAACGGGATAGACGTGAAACCACGGCGGTAGAACGGGCTGGGACAAACCGTGCTCAGTGTCTCGGATCTGCCGTAGATCCGCCAGATTTTTTAACCGTCAGAAACATTGCCAGCGGTAGTCAACGGTGTCGATGAGAAACCTGTGTAGACCGTAGTAAAACTGAGGTAAACGCAATAGATAGTGACAGTACGTAATTAGCCGTAACAGTACTATAGAGCGGCCGTAGCGCGACTGGAAGAATCTGTAAATTTCCGCGGCATTTTCACGATCCTTTCCCCCCCCCCCACAGTTTGTCACGTTCTGGCTGCGGCCTGTTTGTTCACGCGTTCTGACTGTATGGTAGCTATTTTTTCGCGTTCAGTTTACGGTACGTGAGGCAAGTGACGATTTTGGGGCCTGAAAGAATACGGCGAGTTTGGCGATGTAATAACGGTCTGATACGGCGAAGGCGGTCCTGGAAGGGAGGCATAAAAGCTGGCCGGCCCGGCAGGAAGGAGAGAACTACACGTATCTCCCTGAAGCTCGAAACACACCTCTAACACGTTTGACAGGAGGGTGCCAATTTCAATTATGTGGCAGAGTACGCCCCCTATATATTTTGCTAAACATTATGTCAAGAATGGGACAATCTGGAAAAAACAATATTTTTTGGTACTAAAATTATTTTCTCAGAGTTTGTGGTATATGGTATCACATTAACGAAAATAATTAGTCTTTCTCATTCACTTTATTTCATCTAATTTACATTCATTAATCAAGTGTTATGAAAACTTTTTTTTCAGTCATTCAAAATCGCGTTTGTGCCACTTTTTGAATTAATAATTAAAATCTGCATTTGACATTTTAAATAGAATGTGTTAATCGTAATGAAAAAATAATAATCAAAACAATTTAGGCCTAACATCGTAGTAAAGTAAGAAAAAAACTGAGTGAACTCACATAAACATTGACTCTTGATGCTATACTAATTGTGTTTCTTGATGTTGAAAGGCCATCGACAACTAAGGCCTTTCTTGAAGGGCCACGTACCATTAAATGAACATTAACATTTCATGTTGAAAACCACGTGCATGTATTTCAATTTTCGTGTCCTTTGTTAATGCAAATTTTCCTTTTTTCAATGTAAATTATATAGAATAGTATAACTTCTAAATGCTTGAAATATGTTTGTGATGATGACTGAACCATTTCATGATTGCACGCTATTTATTGGTTTCTTTCTCAAAATTTACATACGCGTTAGACAAAACTCTCAGGTTAGAGAAAACCACAAGAAATGAAATAAATTTATTTAAATATATGGTCTTTTAGCTTTGTCAAAATACCAAACATAACAAGGTCGTATATAACAAAATTATAATTTTTCACTTGTACCATTTCTTTAATACACACGCTACCCAACGTTCACGTTCCATCCGTGGAAGCGTTAGAGAGCGTTAAAGACGTGTCAGACCTTGATCAGAACGTGGAAAACGTAAGTGACCCCAACAGAAGGTGACAGGTCGAAAGGGAACGTACGGGCATCCGTGGTAGACCGCAGGCCGAACGTAGTGAGCCTTTGAGCCTCCGGGACTCGGCAGCATATTTCTTCCCAAGGCTCGTCACGGATACCGCTATAGATCGTAAGAAAACTTGAATACGGAGTAAAACATGGCCAAAATCCCACGGTTAACTACGTTTCGGGAAAACGGGGCTGCCGTGGCCACCGGGAACATAGTGTAAACGAGCCTTTAGGTATGAGCAAGCTGTCTGCAAGATGGGTTCCGAGAATGTTGACTCCAGATCAGAAGCTTTCCAGACTCGATACTTCAAAGGAACTTCTGGCCCGCTTCCAGACTGATCCAGGCAATTTCTATGCTAGAATTGTCACCCAGGATGTAACATGGGTTCATCACTTTGAGCCAGAATAAAAATGCAAAGCAAGCAGTGGAAGCACCACGGATCTCCCCCTCCCAGGAAGTTCAAGCAAGTGGCATCTGCTGGGAAGATCATGGCCTCTGTTTTGGGGGATAGCAAGGGTGTCATTATGATTGACTACCTCCAAAGAGGTCAAACCATCATTGGGAGCTACTACACCTCAGAATTATGTCAGCTGAAAGAAGCTATTAAGACAAACCGTAGGGGAAAGCTGCGTGCTGGTGTCCTTCTGCTGCAGGACAATGCACCTGTCCACACAGCGCAAGGTGCAGTGGCTGAAGCTACCAAGTGTGGGTTTGAATTGTTGCCCCACCCCCCTTATTCATCAGACCTGGCCTCATCTGACTTCTACCTGTTTCCCAAACTCAAGTCCCAAACATTCGTGGATGCCATTTTGAGTCGGATGATGACGTCATTAAGGCTGTAGAGTCCTATCTAAAAGACCAAAATGAAGCCTTCTACCATGAAGGCATCGGAATGTTGGAGCACCACTGGACAAAGTGCATTGAGGTGAAGGGGGACTATGTTGAAAAATAACCGAGAACTAGGAGTGTCCTGACAACCCTTCTTGGTGAGGCCGAGAACTTTTCTATCTACCCTCGTATATGCTTGAATGCTTTCTGATTTCTTTGTTTGTATTATCTAATGTGTATTCAGAAAGAAAATGGGTTTGAAAAAAAAGGATAATTTGATTTATAGTCTATCAGGTCTGTGAAGTTCTTTCTTGTTTTCATTTTCCCTTTTCCATTTTCCGTATTCATTCCCCGTTCATTTTTTTTATTCTTTTTTTTTTCATTTCCTTTTAAACCTTATTCAAAAGCAATTATTTTGGCCACCCCAGCCTGGATACCAGCCATCATCCCATGATCATTCAAGCGTGACCTAAACGTTGGACCTCAGGGTCACGGGGAAAAGTGGCGGCAAAAACAAAATCTTTCGCTCAAGCCGGCTATTAAAAAAAAACCTTCCTTCAGGCCATCTGAAAATCAAAAAAATCCCGATTTTTGGTCAACCCTGGTGTTTATCTATCTCAAGCATATCTCCTTGATCCTTAACACCCCCCCCCCACTCGCCCGGTCACAGAAACAAAGGCACCAAAACAAAATATTCCATAAGTCTTCCCAACAGGATTTCGTCTTTGGCGTCTGTTTCTTTCTTACTTTAAATGTTCAAGGTCCATTTCATAGTTAGATTCTATTTGTATGTTTGGACTTGAGATAAGAAAGACCAATAATGGGCACTTGTCCGATATTTGCTAGCTTAAAAATTGCAATACTATTCATAATTGTTTTAAGAATATATACATATTTTACAGATAAAATACAGTATTAATAGTAACTTTGGGGGATTTGAAGCCACACCATTACCACTGATCTGTTTTTACCTACCTTCACAAGTTGTCCTGGTTGTCAATGTAGGACTGACACCTCCTTCCCCGCCAGTCCCTACTACTTTAACAACGACATCATACCACGTGTCCCGAGTAAGATCGGGAATCTGTGCCGATGTTCCTGTGATCAGGTCTTCATAAGTATGTGCGTACTGCGACTGTGTGCCGCTGACTTTGTAGTAGACCCTGTATCCTCGCACTTCTGCATCACTAAAAGCAGCGTAAGAGCTCCATTCCGTCCACTCTATGCTGATAGAGTTTGATGAAATTCTTGCTGCACGTGGCGCATCGCGTAGTCGTGGCTCTGTTACAAACAGTAAGGCGCATGCTTTATATTATTTCATGACCAACAAAATATGTAAAACGTGCATAATTAAAATGCAATACGGACAGGAGAACCACTCCCAGTCAAAACATTTAAAGGGTGGGGGACACAACATGAAATTCTACCCTTTCCATGAAGCCCTTATATTAAACCATGTATATTGAACTTATATCAGCACGATCTACAATACAGATTTCATTATATTTTGTCATCACGGTGTTAGTAAAATGATTTAAAATCCCAAATTGGTAAGCCTATTCTGTTGGGTTTAAATATAGATTATGTGGAATATGATTCATTCATTCATTTCATTCATTTCATTCTTTTATTGGTTTCTATTATTATTATTATTATCATTATTTTCTATTTTATGAACAGCAATTTACCAAGAAAATACATGGACAAAATAAAAATGAAACTTTAGTAGAGGAAAAATGTTAAGGTTCCGTGACACTTTCAGGGGGACAATGGTTTCAAAGTGGTTTTGGATTATCTGAAGGGTATTTAACAAATTTGGCATCGGTAAACCTCTTGAAAATGTCGACAATTGAAGAGTTTCATAGCAAAAGCCAATAAAGGCTATTTTTTTTCAAAAATGGTAAGCAAAATGTTGAATAACGAGAGGGCTACCTGGCATACATTTTCATTTTCCCCCAAATTCACTTTAACGTCTAATTTCCTGATTTCGAAAACACGGTTTTATGGTACAACCCAATAAACGCCACCTGACTTTCAATTCAAAACCCAATATATCCACTCAACCAATCAGCGTGCATATCATTCCCAACATGGCGACGCGCTTAAAACTTTACAGACGCACAGTAACCCAGGCAGGCCAAGTGCATGATAGCATTTTTTTTTTCAAAAATTCACCATAACCTGGGATTTGGTGATTTAGAAAAACAAATTGTTTCACGACAAAAACCAATATATCCACAGGACTTTCATGTCAAAACCCAACATTTCCACTCAGCCAATCAGCGTGCATATCATGCCCAACATGACGGCCCCACAAAAAACTCTACTGTTGCAAAGTGACCTCAGGCAGGCCAGACGCACGCTAGCATGCAGTCCAAGGAAAAATATTGATTAGATGCTCCGTTTCGCCTCCTTGATCGGAATTCAGCATAGATTTTTGGCATTTTGCAAAGAAACGATTTATGGATATGTGGCATTTTGCCATAAAACTGCAATTAGAGCAATTAATTTTGGTAAAATGCCATATATGTAAATTTATGTAAATTTCCCACTGTAATATATCATTGCATCCAAACCTTTAACCTAAGTTTAGTTTTCTACCATGCTCTATATTTGCACAGTAAAAAGTGTCTTATATCTCAGTTTGCCTAAAGTGGATGTATTGGGTTTCGCTATGAAACTCTCCAATTTTTGGCAAGTGTCAATTTTGAGAAATGGTCTAATTGGTTTGAATTATTCCTCAAATTAGTCGTCTTGTCAAGCAGAATCGAAAAAGGTATAGTTTGCCTTATGTCTGACCATCCGTAAAATCGCACTCTCTGCCAAAGGTCAAACTCTTAAATTATCCAAATTGTCTGATTTTTACGTAAATATTATGTTTTCTGGCATGACTGATTCAACTTAACAACCTAAACCCACCAAAAAAGCAATCTGAAACTTGACATTCCACAAACCATATTCATGTGCTTTAACACAGGCTTATACAGCATCTGTATTTACGTGTAATTTCATGTTATCTCAATCTTAATATTTAATTTCTGAAATTTCAAGGTTAAGGTTAGACACACAAATACATGACGTTATGTTATCACTATGTAGATTTAAAGATTGTGTCATTGATTTGCACGTCAAAAAACATCTATATGAATCAAATCAGCTGAAATCATATCCAATGTGAAGATTAATATAAATAAAACACTCTCATAGAGACTTGGGGTAAAATATTGAGTTTTGGTGAAAATCTGGACGGTTAAACTTCATCCTTTTTCAAATTGCTCAGGAGCAATTTAAAAAAATCGCGTGCACGTGCGCCGTTCCAAAATGGTCCGATCAGCCGTTAGCAAAGGTCGCGCAGGGGATAGCCGTTAACAATCAGAGGGCTGCACTGGTCTTGCTACGGTGCACCAGTAACGCGCATTCGCAGTTTTGAGCAAAATTGAAACTCACAGAAAGAACAACATTCTGGTAACATGTCGTTATTAGTTTTTCTCATAAAACAAACAAATTCATGACGTATGGATCTCAGACTTTCAAACACAACCATTTGTAAGTACTAAACTACCGTTTGGTATTGAATTAATGAAGGGAAGCAATGGACTTGCACATCCCTGACACAATCTTTAAGAAAGGGAATCACAACGTCCATGCGTGAAATATCTTTAACACCTTTACCTTGGCAATTGGTTCCTCCCCATCCAGGTGCACAGCTATTATAAGATGTGCACTCCCCGGTATCAGGCGAACACAGATTGTGTGGTGAACAGCGACACGTCTGTTCGCAGTTGGCTCCGAACTTTCCGCTCTCACAATCTACAATAAAATATATAACTGACTATAATTAACTCTCCATCAGGCTAAATAATAAAGTATTGTTTGTCAGTATGACGTTTAATGAATAGCTTTCATCGCACTTATAGCTTATGAAAGTGCAAAACAGCCATAAGTTTTGTTGACGTATGTACTGATATTTCCAGTGACGTTTGTATTAAAAGATATGGTCATCAGACGTCACATAATATGTGTAAGAGAATATGAATTTAACTTATTGAAATATTCTTATAATAATTCGATTATGCAGAGTACAGGATTTGCACGCCAGAAAATAGCAAAATGAATGAAATCAACTCATATCGTTCACAATGTGAAGATTAGTATAAATAAACAACTGTCATACAACTTTTGGATAGATTGCGTAGCTTTGGTGAAAATCTGGACATTTAAACTTCAAAATTTACACAGTGACATGCTCGTGCACGGACCGTTCCGTTAGTTCCAAATTTGTCCGATCAGCCGTCAGCCAAAGGTCGCGCGGTTCATCCGTTTAACCAATCAGTGTGCTCCGCTGGTCGTGCGAACGTACACATAACAGTGATCGGCAATTTGAGCAAACCCTTAAAGGTATTGGCTAACATTTACCATAGTTAAAAAAATCTGAGCCACATGATTCCCCATGCTACCAGTGTCTTTGATGAGGTCTAAGAATGAAGCCCTGAAAAAATTGTATTTCAAAATGATTATTTAGTGCTTTAAAAAAGTGAAAATCGTAAGTTGACCAGATTCACTTGCCCATTTCCTCCCATAGACTTACTGTGTGTACACCTATAGATTAATAAAACTCGCCCCGAGTTTTATTGTTTATTCATGTATAACTTGCCATTGGCAGTGTAACTTTCCAAACTTTTGTATTCTACGGTGTTTATTTGTCTATTTGAACACTTCTATGTAGCTCAGATATCAAAGTTTGACAATTTTTTAAATTGAAGCTCCACAATGTAAGCCTATCACTTCAAACTCGCGGAACTGAAGAACAATATGTGAGCCGCTCCGACGGTAGGAGGCAAAAGTCGCGAAAATCATTTTCTGTTTTTTACTTGATTCAAAATCGCCGTATTCTTAGCTTTAAAATGATATATAACACTTGAAATATACGCAAAAGGAAAGGGG
>JZLH01S0234205.1:86988-101984 GCA_001188425.1 Eucidaris tribuloides | reverse complement strand
TTCGCGGTAGTTCGCGGCAGTTCGCGGTAGTTCGCGCTGATTCGTAGGACCCCTATAGCACAATGTTGATGATATGTAAGGCAACACAGTGACATAGGTGGTTGGTTGATTGACATTGCGTCATGGGCGTGGTTGTCACAGTCTCGTTTCTTTTTTGTCACATCTCGTGCATCATAGGAAGTCACTGCTTAATTCATAATCAGGTATTACTTAATTGCTGAAAGATGATTACTTAACACAGTGCCGTTGAAACTAATAAAGATTTAAGTATTTGAAATCCATATCATACTTGATACATTTTTTTCTGTTCACGTGAATATTGGCCACACTCTTACACATTTTTTTCTTCAGAATTTAGAACGAGGAGTAGCCTAATAATATTGTGTATAAACCTCCCACGACAAACAAACTTAATGTGTTAGAATACAACCTAAAATATATAAGTCAGAGCAGAGAATAGATACGACGAAGATACGAACAAAGACAAATTTTCTTGTGCGGTGAACAAAATCTGCCATGCGCATTGAAATGCAAATTATGTTCGCCGATGCAGAGAAACTTCAGGAAACAGCCGATACAAGTCTACTTGCGCAGTTCAGAACTTTCCTTTCAAATCACCCCTAGGTCCAGCTAGAACAATTCATAATAAAGCAAAATTGTATGCATACTATTCTAAGGAAAGGTTTACTCTTGAACCGGATACAGACATAGCAAACACCTGTGCTTGCAAGGTAAATGTTTTATTAATTGAAATTTTTCGCATAGCAACACAATGAAGAAAGTATCTCATATACTTATCTAATGCTGATCCATCCTCTGTAATGGTAAGTATAAAAAATGAATTCGAGCATTATCCATACATCAATACTCTCGACTCTTGTGGGACGCATGTCATTCTTCTGTATTCTGCTTGTCATCTCTTCCGTCGCTTTCGTTTCCTTCTATCTCCCCTTTTCCGGAAACGAGGTTGCATTCTGTTACCTCTTTGTCAGTGATTAATCTGTATCCTGGCGATATGACCTGACCGGCCTCCATTCATCTAGTTAACTTTTCTTCAAATGGTAATCTTGATTGGGTTACATGCGTAATGTTGAGGTTTTAATTCTGTCATCGTATTTAATCAGATTTAGGCTGTCTTCAATGGCTCATCTGAGTAAACAAGACGGCTGGTTTTTTTATTATTATGTTCTTAAACCTTAATACTAGACGCCATTTGGTTTTTTTTGGGGCACCATATGCATAGTTTGTAGCACACAACTTGGTTAAATAATAGGATATAATATCCCGTCACTAGGCTGACAAATAAAGTATTCATAAATTTGAAAATAAATTACCGAAGCGGCCTATTGCTTGTGGTATATTATGTTGAAAGGAATAACGATCACCTGCACATTCCTGGAGAGGCAATCTCGTGATGCATGATTTATCGCTACTTTTTACGTTTGATCATATCATTTTCTTTTAATGACTTCATACAAAAGTTTCGTTTAAAATGAAATTCGTCCTTTTACAAGCAGTAAGTTGATAATTAGCATTTACAAACTGGTTTATTGTTTAATTTTCAAGTCAATTTCATTATGTAATAAGAAAGAGAGAGATAAGCCAAAAAATAAAAAGTTGAAAAATCATTAGCAAAGTGAAAAAAAAATTAAGCCATAATCTTTGATATTTCATATGAAATTGCATTAGAGAGCTGCTCTTTTTTCGCAAAAGTGCGCGAAAAACTGTGTGTAATGTAATTAAGCGTTGTATTTAAAAAAAGTGAAGAAATAGAAAAATTAATTGTCCAACAATTCTAAAAAAAGATAAATTTCTTTCGTTACTCATTTCATGGTCGATAGGCCAAATGAGCATGAGGTTAAGAATTTAAAACCGTACAAATCAATAATGCAAATACAAATAATAACACAAATAACGGGAAATAGTAGAAATAATTACAGCAAGTAAGGCCTATAGAAAAAACAGAAAACAGCAACAGCAAATCACAACAATAATAATATAGAGTACACACAACATAAGAGAATAAGGCCGCCATTTTGTATATGTACCTAACCCCCCACACATTATAGTTAAAAATATGAGACAGATTCAATACAATGCAGTAATCAAACTGTACATTTATTGCAATATATGAAGATACGCATCAAAAGGGTGCATATAGTGAGCATCCATTTGACATGTATAAGACCCCACCATTAGTTAAGCGCAACGAAAATAGGATTGTTTTGTATTAGGACTTTCTGAAACAAAAAACTCTAGTAAGTAACGAAGAAAATACAAATCAAAATATAAATATCAATTTAATGAAATTAAATTGTGTAACAAAATATATTACATGTATAACAAGTAATACAAGAAATGAAACTTTTTATCTCCAAATACTTCATGAAGATGCACATAAATTGCATTGTTTCATAAAATCTCAGACTTTTTATGAAAACGATAATTTTTTGGTACATTTCAGGTTTACAATTGACAGTTATCCATAAGTTTGCAAAATAAATGTAGTTATAGAAAACGAAGTTTAGATTATCTATTTTTTCATTTAACTATGTTCTTAGTTGTAGCTACAGACAGTTTTCTGTTAATGAAAGCAGAAAAGTAGCCGAAATGAACAATTGTTCGAATAAAGTATCCAAAAATTATCGTTCCGCGATAATGTGGTACTTGTTTGCTTGGTTTAGGTGTCGTGTGGCAGCGAACAACACGACTGGCCGCCAACGCACGTGATCAAATTAAAATACGAATTGTGGGCGCTTCAGGCGGTCAGTCTTGATAATTCGTCCAAGGTCCAGAGGCCTAGACTATGACTAAACATAAAGTTGTGTAGTAGTCAGGCTTTTGTGAGTATGAATCTCACCTTTGATCCGTTTTCCGACTTTGTAGCCGTAATGATCTGTTTACCATCCTTAAGAAGATAGACATCTTTCAAGACAGAACCACTTCCAAGAGAAACGTTTTCATAGAGACGAGCTGATGAGTTGGAGTATAGGTGTACCTTAAGAGTAGGAAATAAGTTGCCAAAATATTGGTGGAGTGTGAAATAAACTTTGTATATATTATCCTGAGCAAGATTGCTCTACATCTCTGTATCAAATTAATGATAAATTAGATCAAATGCTTAATATTTATTCTTGTAACAAGTTCTTTTAAAATACTTCCATGAATTTTTGCATAAATTATATTAGGTAAACAATTTTAAACACACACATACACACACGAACACGGACACAGACACACAGACACACAGACAGACAGACAGACAGACACACACACACACACACACACACACACAGAAATATGCATTCAGTACTCCGTTCAAAGCCTCTGCTATGATAGAAGGAATTTGTGGAAATTAACACGTAAATTTTGAAAACTGAACATTGACGGATAAAGGGAAAGAGGGGTGAAGTAGATGAAATAAAAGTGCAGCATACCTTGTGTGTGTTTGTGTATGGTGTGTGTGTTATTACATGTATATATTTGTGGGGGTACAGAGAGAAATACAATTCAATAGATGGCTTTATTTCGTCAAACTAACAGGGGAACAGTAAACAAAGGAAATCTTTGGGGTACAGAAAAACAAAAAAGGTATACCCACAGATCAATCAGTGTGTGTTTGTGTGTGTGTGTGTGCGTGTGTGTGTGTGTGTGTGTGCGTGCGTGTGTGTGTGGGGGGGGGGAGAGTAATTGTATACATGTATATACTTTATGTGGGAGTGAAAATATTTACATGTAGTATGTGTGCAATTAACTCACAATTTGCTTATTATATGTATTCAAAACTGTGGATTTAATTGAACTATACCTATTCTCGATTCACATTTCTGAGATGGATGTTGTTACGTCGTCTGGGTGCCTGTGTGTCTGTCCATCTACCTATACTTCTATCTATCTATCTATCTATCTATCTATCTATCTATCTATCTATCAATCTATCTATCTATTATATAGATACATACATACGAAGATAACATTGTCGGTAACGCAGAAACATAAAGGAAATGTCATGACTAAAATCTATGAATAAATTTATTTATTTATTTTCTCAAACATACTTAGGCAGGATGACAAATCAGTAAGTAACAAACTGCTCTTCGTCAAGGTCCTGTATACTAAAATTCGTTATACAAATTACAAAGGTCAGGAAAACCAGTTAAAACAATCAATAATATCATAAGCTTTGCCTGCAAAGTTTATTTATTACTGTTAATATTTACAAATTAAAAAAAAATGATAAGTAAAAGACGCATACGGGTTCGGCTTGCGGGCTCAGCAAAACACAGCACATCTCACGCAAATCAAATCATACAATCAAGTGCATACAACAACTATAAACATTCGATCAAAACATACAGTAGACAGTGCAATAACCCCGGGACAAAGGGAACAGAAAACTGCAAACAAAAATCCCATCACCAACATCGACACACCACAATACGCAAGCACAAACGTCACACGCCCATCAGCCATTCTATTGTTAAAGCCGAAGTTTAGTTTTGGGAATTTTTTGTTATTTGAAAGCTTTATGCCCCAAAGTCATAACCCTGCATTGATAGATTCTGAATGTCTTTAGGTTTTTTTTTTTTATTAATTAATGAAAAATCTCGGGGGGGGGGGACCTCGAGATTTTTGACTATATTTTATATTATAGCATCCAAAGGGTTAAAAAGGCTTTAAGGTTACATGTGTTATACCTCATCTGAAAGAGCAGACTCTGCTCTTTCAGATGAGGTATAACTCTGAAAGAGCAGACTCTGCTCTTTCAGATGAGGTATAACTCATAACCTTTCTAACCCTTTGGATGCTATAATGTAGAATATAGCCGAAAATCTCTGGGTCCCCCCCGAGATTTTTCAATAATTAATTAAAAAAAACTTAAGACAAAAAGAAGACTATATGAGTTATACCTCATCTGAAATTCAGATGAGGTATAACACATGCAACCTTAAAGCCTTTTTAACCCTTTGGATGCTATAATGTAAAATATAGTCGAAAATCTCGGGGGTCCCCTCGAGATTTTTCATTAACTAATAAAAAAAAACAACTAAAGACATTCAGAATCTATTATTGCAGGGTTATGACTTTGGGGCATAAAGCTTTCAAATAACAAAAAATCCCCAAAACTAAACTTGGGCTTTAAGCCTGCAAGGGGTTCTTGAATTTAAAATGGAGTGATAAAAGTGGCAACGCAAAAATGTTGCTGCTTAGAGACGCATTATTGATTGCTTTCTGGTTGGACACTAACATAAGAATGAACTAAAACAACATTTTCTTATACATGCTCTTGAAAGAATAAAGAAGACTGGGGTTTTGCATTGGTAGTGCACTCCATCTTTAACATCCTACGTATCTAAAACTGTGCTTAAAACATTCTAAATTAGGCTTCGGTATGACAATATTTAAAGTATCAGCTGCTCTGGTGTTAAATCTATGTCTTTCGAAAAGCATATCAATACTATTGCCCAGACGAATAGGTGCCAAATCATGGATACATTTCATGAAGGAAGATGAGAGAAACGGTAGGGTATTGCCAAACCAAAGATATTCGGTGGGATATTGATTGTTCAGTTTCATATTCCTCCAATAGAAGACGTATGTTAAATGTGTAAGCAGTTAGAACGTTAACAGACTTGTCTTTTTGTTACAGAAAACCAGAGTAACAATTCCAGTATGTTTACATATCTTCCCTCAGAAACATTACCTAAACAATCTTAAAAAGTTACATTTATCTGTTCTTTGTAAGTCTCTTGAGTAATTGAGTATAAGCAAATCTTCTATCAGTAAGATGATATAATGATTAATTTTGCATAAAATCGTAATAAGCTCACTGGATATCTTTTACAGACCTTACAGAAACACAAACAAAACATAATTTGTTTGCTTTGGATACTAATGAAGGACATTTGAAGATCAATACTTATCCAGAATTTACATATACTGTAGGCTATACAATAATTCAATTGAAATCTAACGGTCATATAATACAGTTTCTAGCTCCTATAATTTGCTAAAAGTTGTTAATTGGTCGTTTCTTGTATAAAACAGTATATTTACACAATGTTCATTTTTAGACAGGCAAAAGAGATTCACTACCTTTAATATACCTGTGTATTTTATTGCGTGTACAGGTCCAAAATCATTATTTTTCACACACAATACATCAGTAATCAATGATTTCGTACTTACCTTAAGAAGGTACCCATCTTCAGTTCCAATGAATGATACAGTCTGATTTCTGTCTACAGTGGTGATGATGGAGGTAGGAATGGTGTCGGTGAAGGTGGGTAGAGGGGAAGACATCAGGGGTACCACACCACTGGCGTATGCGTGACGGTTTGCTGTACACTGGTAGTTGGCTGCTTCTTGTCTGGTGACTGACGGCGTCTGAACATAAAATTAAAGATTGCCATCATTTCGCGTAATAACCATTTTAAATACAGTGTGTCTCAAAAAAAAATTGTGCAAGTGAAAACTGTCCTCTGTGACAATTAGAAAATACCCTTGAAACATGATTCTTACGTCACCGTCAAGTGCATAGTCTAAAGCCTCGTTTACACTATGTTCCCGGCGGCCACGGCAACCACGTTTCAGGCCACCCTAGACAAAACGGGATGGACGTGAGACCAAGCGGGAGGACGGGCTGGGCAAACGTGACAGTCCGTGTTGCCGTGGATACCGGGCCAGATTTTTTAACCGTCAAAAAATTTGCCACGGTAGTTAACGGTGAGGATGAGAATCCTAGTAGGCCGTAGGAAAAGAGGGGAACACAATAAAACTCGACAGTACGTTATAGGCCGTAACAGTACTTGGAGGTGATCCGTAGTGGGTCTTTCCGCCTGTTCTCACGTCCATCCCGTTTTGTCCACGGTGGCCTGAAACGTAGTTGCCGTGGCCGCCGGGAACATAGTGTAAACGCGGCATTAGCTTTCAAATACCGTTAGTTTCGTTTAGTTTGCTTGTGTTAATCTTGAGATATGTTAATTTATATAAGAAAGAGTAAACTCGCAATTGTGCCACTTTTATTACAGTCCCGAATAAACGTGACGCAATTGTGATTCCACCCTTTTGCTGTTTACAACATATCTCGAGATTAAAACAAGCAACTTGAACAAAACAAATGACATTTGAAAGCTAAGACTTTGCCCTTGACGGTGATGTAAGCATTATGTCTCCCGACTATTTTCTAATTGCCGAAGCGGGCGCTTTTTACTTGCAAAATTTTTTGAGACATGTTGCAACACGTCTCAAAAAATTGTTCAAGTAAAAAGCGCCCTCTTTGACAGTTACAAAACACTGCCATGACACATGTTTATGTTAGCATCAAGGGCAAAGTCTTAGCTTTCAATTGCTCTTTGTTCTGTCCAATTTGCTTGTTTGGATCTCGAGATATCTTGTAAACAACAAAATGGGGGAATCACAACTGTTACAGTGTCATTCTTACGGGAAGAGGGTGTGATGCTATATTGACTGTAGTAAAAGTGGCACATTTGTGATTTTACCTTTTCGTTGTAAACTGAACATATCTCAGGATTAAAACAAGCAAACTGAACAGAACAAACGTCATTTGAAAGCTATGACTATGCCCTTGACGGTGATGTAAGCATGACGTCACAAAAATGTTGTTTTTATTACCTAAGAGGGTGCTTTTGACTTACACAATTATTTTTGAGACACACAGTAGAAGTGTGAATGTCGTCTAAAAAGGTGAATAGGAGCGATACTATCAGCTGCACCGCAACACTGGGGTATGTGTATGTAGTTTCTGTTGCATTGGTGGGATGTTCCCTTTATTCATAACTTAACGTACATTATAATTGAAAACAATGCACAAATTAAGAGTGGTTTGATTAGCCAGTTTTTATACCACTCTAAAAAAAGAAACAAATACTTGACTTTCGAATTCAAATAATACAGTTACAGATTCAGGTTGAAACGATAGTTTTGAGTTATACTTTGATCATGATCATGGGCGCAAATCCACGCAGGAATGCTATTCATTGTGGTGACACCTATTGTGCCCCCCCCCCCACATGAATAGCATTCCTGCTTCAATTGGCGTCCATGATTATGATCAATTATTGCACTAGGCACTTTTTGTTTTGCAATAATTCTATATATATTCATATATATGGTCATACACGAATATCAGTTTCAAAAGAAGCCCCTGCCACTTCGTTTGTTTACAAATTTATAAGAGTGAATGGTCTGAGTTCTGTTTTAAAGACGCTATAAGACCCGTTTAAAAAATTGTCGGACTTTGCTATCCGACATGTCTGACAGTGTTTGAATGGACAAATAAACACCCTAGAACACAAAAGTTCAGACAGTTATGCTGTCACTAGTACAATATGTGCAGATACAAATTGGCATACATGTATTAATTACTCTCAGCCGATAGGAAATTCTGCTACACAACAGTCTATATGGGAAAGCTGGAATGGCCTTCAGATTTTTTTTTAAACTGGAAACATTGTTATACAATGCCTTTAAATGCCCATACATGTATTTTTTCGTCGTTTGTGTGTTGGCTTTCTTGCCTCTGCACACGTTTGTTTGAATGCATGATAAAGTTCGTGTTACAATGCATAATGACCGGAAGGGAAATAAGAAATTAAGTGACTTACCAAACTTGGTCATTTTGCAAAGCCTTTAACGTCAAAGTCATGAACATTTACAGTGTTTGTCCGGGCAGGGACCCCTTTTGAAATTGATGTTCATGGCTGACCAGCTGAGAACAAAAGACACTATTCCATACAAAACAACACGTTCTTTTTATGACCACTGGTCATTTTGTAACTTTTAAATTTACACTTTATCCCACATTTTTAAATACAGCCTTTTCCCAAGAGAATCATCATGACAAGTAGGATATCATTTTTCAAGAAAATTTAATAATCTTTCTGACGGTACCAAGCATTGATTAAGTTCTACTACGAAAAGGAAGAAATAATCCATGAAACTCAGATTTCCAAACTTTTTTAAGGAGTTTATTCTACAATATGACTGTTTCGGATAAAATTACCACATACTTACTTTTCCACATGAACTGCAAAAAAAGTAGTCAATATCTGTTGCAACGTTGCTTTCTCCATTTATACACCCTTGTACAGCATCTATAAATCTCTCCTGGATATCATTCATCGTATACAGACACAGAGCAGACTCCCCAGGTGAGGTATCTCCTTTAGTGAACACAGCATACAGGATGTCATCGTCAGGATTGATACCCAAGGAGTCAGCGAGCTGTGATCCTGCAGGACCAATATGAGCAGCTTGGATCACGTTGTATTCACCAGCCTCACCGACACAGCTGAGTTCTATTTCGGTGTAGGATTCCAGATGCTCGTCATCAGAATCGGGGCACATGCGGCCAACTTTACTCCTGACTAAATCTATTTCGAGACCATCAGTTCTCTGAATCATGAAGTAAACATGTCCCTGCCATTCTAGCGCTTGCAAGAAAATGTTAACTATATGTACTGCCTCACTTGTTGTAACTTGCTTTTGAAATTGTAGGTTTGGTAGAGCATGCTTGCGCATTAAAGGGACGCCTTTTCCTGCATATGTTTCAAAATCATAGCTTACACCTGTAAATAAACTTTTATCTGATCCCAAGACAACAACTCCTACTGTGGGCAGATCTGCAGTAGTCACTACCTTGTCTGAGTCCACGCCAGAGTAATATCTTACAACATTGTCTGAAATGTCAGTCAAGCTCCTTAACTCACAGTAGCCATCACATCCACCGCAAGTGATAAGTCTATCAACAGGTGGTGGAGCTACAGCCAGGATCCTGTTGTAGTTGGTGGTACCTGGATCATCATCAGCACATTGACCTAAATCCACCCTTTCTTTAAGAGTTAAATCTGAGTCAAGTTGATAGAGGGTTTGTACAGCTCCAATGTACACATCTCCTGTAATGTTATTGATGGCGATGTGGTTGAATGGAAGGGTGGGATCAGGACTGGTGAATGACGTCACTAGGTAGGATGAGAGCGGAGCTCCATGTGTTTCGTGCATACTAAAGAGTAGCAGTATTACGACGATAATACGATCCATCATGTTACGGATGGTCATAAATGAAGCAGGTTGTAAGCACCTTTGATCTTAATTGAAAACGGAGAGATAAATTGAAGGAAACACATTACAAATTACTGCTATTATGCCAAAGTATAACTCTTTACAGTTATACAACTTGTCGCAACAACCTATTAATTAACAGCACTGGTATATCCTTCGTTTGCAGGTTAATAAGAAATCGACACCGCTTTAGATATGAAACAAACTGCAACAAGAAGCAGAATCTCGAGGTAAATCTCTAGATAATTTCCGGTGATTGTACTTTTCGTTTTTGTTATGTTGTTGTTAAAGGCACTGTATAACAATGTTTCCATTTAAAAAAAATGTGAGCTACATGATTGCCACTGCTAGTAGTGTCTTCGATAAGGTCTAAAAATGAAGCCCTGAAAAAAATGCAGTTTAAAACGATAAATAAGTGCTTTAAAAAAGTGAGAATCATTGAGAGACCATTCCAGCTTTCCCCCATAGACTGTTGTGTTGAGGAATTTCCTATCGCCTGATAGGAAATTCATGTGCCAATTTGTATCTGCACATATTGTACTAGTGACAGCATAACTGTCCAAACTTTTGTATTCTAGAGTGTTTATTTGTCCATTCAAACACTGTCAGATATGTCAGATAGCAAAGTTCGACAATTTTTTAAATGGGTCTTCCACAGTGTTATATAGCGTCTTTAAATGCAATATTGAAATTAGCATTTACATGACTGATATATATAATAACATATAATAACATATAATTTTAATTATTTATGTACTCTCAAATTTTATAATAACTACAATTTTGGTATAATTTTTGGAATGACGTATCAGAGTTTAGATGATAAGATCTTGTAGGCCTTTCGCTCATAAGAGGGAATTTATGTCATGTCTTATTCCTTCATCAGCTACAATAATTCTCAATCTAAGGTTTTTTGGATGCGTGTGTGATATAAAGGTATATTACAGAAACAGATTACACAATTTCCAGATGCGATAGCCTTATTCAATAGTAGGGCGGCACTAGTGGGGGGGGGGGGTGGGCACTCTCCGAAATGAGAGGTTTGTTTCTGCCGTAGACGTGCTGAGGTACCGTCGCAATAATTTTCACAATAGTTCAATAGTCTATTGTCATATGTAAACCTGAGAACATTTTTGGTTTGCTTGTCGCATTGAGTTGCGCCGAGCATCATTGTTTGAAAAAACCTCAGGCCTTTCTTTTGTTTGCTTTTCGCATCGATTTGCACCATACATCAATGCCAGAAAAAAACCCGCAATGAACTTATCTTTTTTGCTCATCACCAAATCGTCACGGGTTTTCGCCCTCTTTTGGATTTCATGTCACGCTGGATTAGCGGCGAGCTGGTGGGTTATTACGTGTTATCTCTTTTGAAGTTACGCAGGTAGAACTTGTTCTCGTGTCGGCACTTGGAAATAAGCTCTGGGCGTTTATTCAGTAGCTTCTGTTTGTCTGCGTCTGATGATCGCTTAACGCGTGAAACTCCGAGTAACGACAAGGAGAGTCTGTATAGTCTTAATATGCCATTAAAAGGTTTTGATTTGCTTTTTACTTTAGTGAGCACTGCCCACTTTTGTTGGGACATGAAAATTAGGTTGCGCAGGGAATGACTATCCATAACAAAAGATGCAAGCCCTCTTTGATTTCGTGTGGAGCTAGGTGGGGTTTGAGATACGTAAATTAAAGATCTTAGTGACTGACAACATGAAAGACTACCGTATTGGGGTGAAGGGGAAGTGAGGTGGTGTGGTAAGGGAGTGGGGGTGTAGGGGTGGTGTGGGAATGGGGTGGTGGGGGTGAAGGGGATGATGGGGGTGGTAGGTTTAAGTAATTCTTACACGCCACCACCTCCCTGATCAACCCTACACCCCACACCCACACCACCCTCACACCCACCACATCCACCCCACCACTTCAGCACACCACATCCACCACCCCACACCTCGCTACCCCACATTCAACCACCCCCACATCGCACCACCCCCACACCCCATCACCCTATCATTCAATCATCCCGCATACCCCACTACCCCAGTACCCCTTCACCCCAATACGGTAGTCTACCATGTTTTCAGTCAGTAAGATCTTTAATCCCCACCTAGCCCCACACATAAAGAAAGTTTGTATGATTTGTTACATTGGATAGCCAATTCTTGTGCAACCTAATTTTCATGTCCTTTACATAAATGGGCAGTGCTCACTCAAGCATGAAGCAATTTCAGACTTTTTAGTGTCATTTGAAAGAAGAGATACTCAGCTTTCCAGATAATATGAAATGTTCCAAAAAAATTGAAATTATTTTTATTTGGGGGCCATATCAAAAGTGTAAAAGTTTTTTTTTTGAGACACATTGTAGTTCATTACAAAATGAACATACCTACTTAACGGTCACATAGAATTAAATTCGGGTATATACTATGTTCCACACAGTAGGTAGCCAGCTTTCCATTGGGGGGGGCAGGCACCGAATGTGTGTTACGACAAACTCCGAGCGTACCGACATATTCATTTGATGTAATGCTAACAGTAATGATTCGATAATCAGTGATAATTAATACAACAGGGGCGGATCTAGCTGTTTGGGGTAAGTTTTTTTAACGAATGGTGATGGAGAAAGGTAAAAATGCATTGTTTGCGCGCGAGCGCAGCGAAATTTTAGAATGTGTGTATGTTTGCATGGCAAGCGCAGTTAAAATTTAAAAATGGTATGTTTACACGCGAAGCCCTGAAATTTTAAAAATGTATTGTTTTCGCGCAGCGTAAGCGCGCCAAAAATTTGAGAATGGATGCATTTGTTTTGACTGTTTTTTAAAAATTTGATAAGTTTTGGTTTTCCTTGCATTCTACTAATATACGACCACACAAAATTAATTCTTCACTTGCGCCAAGGGGGGGGGGGGGTTAACCCCCTACCCCACCCTTGAGATCCGCTACCTGATAACAATCGTATAAGAAGTCATCCAGCAAAGAAAACGTCCAGAAAAAATCGTTTTCTCTGCGTTCTAGAAAAAGGTTTCCTCTTTAGGACGATATGCTTTGGTCTACTAATATGCGTAAGGTAATGCGCGAGTGAGCAACAAGAGCGCTTCAGGAATCAATAGATTTTCAGTCAGAGGTTGAATTTATATTTCTACATCTAAACAAAGTTTCTGATGTTTGATTTATTTATTCAGCACTCAGCATACTGTAATTTAATAGGAACACACAAGTATTATCATGCAACAATTTTGTTATTCAAACAATTACTTGGAAGAATATTTTTCGAAGGTCTATGAGAATAGGAACGTGTGGCAAATAAGGCAATTTGCTGGATTTGATGTTGGCTGCTGTGAACGAGAACGGCGAAGGGCAAATTTGTCATGCACTTCACATGGTAGAGTAGTGTGCACCCGGTATCAAAAGCGTTATATTCCTTTTTTCCAAAGATTTTTTACTAATATGTACATGTTGCTGAAATGTGAATCTTTCAACAAGTTTAATGTTGTGGCCTGTAACATTTTGTCAGGGTCTATCAACATGATGTTCGATCGTGTTTGATTTGGACTGTTGTCTGTGAGTTAAACTTGACTCAAGTTGATTACTATACGCTAATTTCCAATTGTCTCATCATTCGTATAGACAGGCGGTTTGCCTGGTTCCGAAAAAACACCCAACATGAAGAAAATCACTTATGCGAGCGAGCGGAGCGAGCGAGCTTGAAAAAAAATGATTTTTACATTTGAAAAATGTAATTTATTTCAATATTTTTGTCGGTTTATAAGATATTTCGTCGGTATAAAATTATTTTTTGTCGGTACGCATGTACCGACGGAGTCCTTCGTGTACCGATAAAATTCCGAAAAGCAGTTATCGGGGGGGGGGGCAACTGCCCCCCCTGCCCCCCCTTTGGCTACGCTAGTGGTTCCACATGTTCATTGTTTTTTGCAAATTGCATGAAAAAAATGTGTTGCTACTTTTTGCATTTGCCCCTATATTCCACTCAGCCGAGGAGGAGGCAATAAAGATCTTAATATCCATTTTCCTTGTAATCACTAAAAAAGGGTACCCTAATAACAAGGCCTTCGCATGTAACTACACTGTAAAAATGTGTTTAGTGAGTAAACGCTTTCCTAAACACATTCTTGCCATCAATTTGTAAACATGTTCAGAGGCTTAACGTTGTAAGACAAATCACTAGACATCAGTGTTCAACTTCTTGAATTGTCAATAATCGAAACATATACTTCCTAAACACATATTTGTTGTCACTTTCTAAACACTGCTGTTAAATTTCTAAACACACCTATTACAGTATATATCCCATGCTGCCCCAAATTATAAGGGAAGACTCGATAACATTAGAGATATCGCGATATTCGGTGAACGGCGCTTCCGAGTGACAGTCGCAGGGTTGCCAGGTTTTCCGATTCTCAAAACCCCAAGTTACACTCCAGATTCCGTGAAAAACGCCAAATTTGCATATGATGTATTTTATGGACAGCAAGTCTCGGTTTGGTACAACGTTGTATAAAACATTTGGAACCTCTGCCACAGCCCAAAATTTGAGTGTCACGGTTTACGCGCATCCAGATTTTACACTCAAAGTACATGCGCATCGCTACTTTTGGATACTTGTGGCACCTAGTTTATTGAAAATCTTCTAAAAATCGAGTTTTATGATGATTTTTAGGTATGCCATTGAAAACTGCCAAAAAGCCGTTTGGCCTTCACTTTGATATTAAAAAGCGCAAAATTTGGTGTTTTTGGCGTTGAAAACGCCAAACTGCCAACTCTAGAGGGTCACGAGGCCTTGCGGAGATGGCTTCTGTTACCTACTGTCTCCTCGATTTTGGCTACTAAACTGGTAACAAAAATTACAAACAACTAGATTTTAATTCGTCACTAAGACGAATTGGTGATCCGCGTAACCGCTCCGA
>JZLH01S0234205.1:49205-86906 GCA_001188425.1 Eucidaris tribuloides | reverse complement strand
TTTCCCGATTACAATGTAATCCTGCGGTCTACCTGCGCCAGATTGTGCAGTCTTTCGCGCGTAACCAGGTCTCCCACACGGACTCCAGTCTCCAGCTCTTAATCGAATCTCATCCCAGTGTGATTTTTATACACTTATGCAGTCAAAAGGCTATAAATATGGCAACATATAGGGTAAAAAGGAAACAAGAGCAGATCAACGACATGATACAAATATATTTCGCATTACTTACGCCTACCTGCTGTTAAACTTGCCTCACTTCAATGTCGAAACAGCGATGTCTGCCCCTCGTCTGGGAAAGGCTGCAAAATATTAATAATCGCTCAAGGTGGGAATAATAGATCTTAAATAGTGAGGGGTGACTGTTTGATGTCTGTCTGTCTGCAATTCATTCAATGCTGTTCAGTCGTGCAATATACCACCTAACATATTTCTTACAAAGCTTTGAGACTCCTATTGAAAAGGCTCTTGCATGGTGAGTACCCTTGCGGAAAATGTACTTAGATTCCAGAAATAAACATACATCACGTCCCTTTCAAAAAATCAGACAATATAATTCTTCATGGTCACGACAAAGAATAAAAGAATAGAAATGCACTCGTATTAGAACGACGTGTGCCTGCCATGATGACGTAAAGAAATAACGATGACAACGGAACATGAAAGATTTGCTTATTATTAAAGGGAACACAAAACCGAAGAATGGGACAAGAATTAACTCACGGTCGCTACATACATGTCAAAACATGATGGGCACAGTATGGTTAAACTCAAAAGAAAGTGTTTGCTCTTGAAAGCAATTTGTTACAAGTGTGAGGTATCATGGATGATGAAGATAGGCCAGTAAAAAGACAAACATGAAAACCTGACCTGAAAAGAACAGACGACGATCCCTGAATGGTCATGCATGAATGCAATCCAAAATTACAACATAAGTGATGATCTAGGGACTGTTAATGATGTGGCTACAGAATGTGAAATGAATAGAACAAACGGAAAGGACGTAAACCAGAATGTTTTGCTCTGTAATCGTTTTGGGACAGAAAACCACATTTAACACTTGGAGACCCATTCATATTGAAAGCACCCATTCATCTGATAAATCTAACCTCTGAATATGGGGTATTATTTTTAGTCACGTTTTAAGCTATGCCCCTTTTTGGGCCATATCTAATTGTATGAGCGATGCGCCTGGGGGTACAGACAGGACATGTATGGTATCATTTCACAGTTCTTGTGATGTGGAATTTCAAATATAAAAGCAAATTTTATTTTCACAAACGTCGCTCTTCGGGTCATGTGAGGTCAAGTGGGTATTAAATTGTGCACGATGCCATATTGACAAACCCAGTTTATGTCGTAACCACAGCAAATATAATATCAAACATGAACTTAAAAAAATGCTTTCTATGTCTATATTAAGAACACAACTCAAATATACTTCCCCATAGGTTACATGAGTTCAAGCGAGCCTGTACCACGCCTATAAACAGCTGCAGTTTGCAACATCAATGCATTGAATTAAAGTCAAATGATTTTCTTGAATCTTGAAATGGTATAATTTAAAAATGAAACGTCCTTCAAAGGTCACTTGGAGGTCATGTTCATGAGTTCAAATAAGGTTAAGTTATTTACCACTACCCCCTTGATAAATAAAATTGTTCATATTTGTATAGCAAGTGTGGTAGTTGTTTGTTTGTAGAATGTGAATATAAATTTTAGAAAGGGATAATAAGGTGACATTCATGAGGTAAATTAAGTTCTAAATCATATATCCTCCATGATATACTCCTTTTGACAGGAAGATATCATGTATGGTACCTATATATGGCAATTAAAATGTGTTTTTAATTAAAGCACTAATTGAAATATGATAAGGCTCAAAACAAATGTAGAATAATAAAATATTAGTTTAATGTCGTATGCCTGAAGTCTTGTATTGTCGAAATGGTAACACCACTCACACAGTGCTGTTTATTTCCCAGCTTATAAATGCACTTCTTGGCAAATTTAGTTAGGGTAAATGAAATTTATCAGTCTATATGCGAGCAGAGGTATTCCATACCATGACAGAAAATTGAACAAAACATTGAAACTGGTCAATGATAAAAATAAAAGATAATACCAAAGTGTACAAACTTTCAGACATTAGGCAAGTACAGTGTTTTGCATCCTTACATTTCACTGTAATTATATATTTTATGTTATATGCATAATAAATTTCAAATTACACTTATCATGGTGTTCTTTCAACTGGAAATTTGATACATTAATTGTAAGGAATTACGTTTGTCAAGGGTTTGTTCTTTACCTTAAATTTACTTTATAAATAGGATATTAAACGTGATCTCTCAGGAGCCATTTACAATTTTTATTATTGCAATACTGACACTTGCTCTGTAAGAAAACAATTATAATTTAAGATGTTTGTACCACAAAATGCATATGTTAGAGAGTAGTATTGGATTTAAATTTTGTTTGACTTAAAAAAAGTATTGATCGTTATAAAGTGACCCATGAGGGGGATATGTCTGATTAGTACTCCTTTTATACTCATAATTATATTTTCATAAAAACAGGTTGTATATGATACCTTACATCTTATATTCATCTTGCATGGTATGTTCGTCAATAGGGTGTGATATACAATTTAACACTTATGGGTCCTCATATGACCCTAAATGTGACTTTTGAGGAAATGAACTTTGCTTTGTCTCCCTGTGTATATGGTATACCGCTTTAACAGTCCCGGATTATTCATTGTAGCAGAAAAACCGGTCGAGAGCTTTACAAAACGGTGACAAAAATAATGAGAGCTGCTTCAAAACCGTAAATTCTGACACCATGCCATAACCATGCTCTTGCTCAAGCAAACATGCGAAATATTGCAAAGTATTAAAAGCTGGACTACACGAATAAAAAATACAGGAGACTGTGTAGAACTGTATCTTGTTTGTACGAATTTTATTGTAATCAGGACAAACACTTTAGTACCAAACAAAATAGCCAATTTCTTTCAAAGACATTAATGACCTAACTGATTTACTACTCCCTGACATAATACATTGAAAAACTTAAAAATTTATAAGATTTTATTTAACTGCGTTGCATGTCGTTATCCATAACAACTGCACACAGATTCGATGGTCAAATCAAGTCCAAATTTTACTTGTTATCATTAACTTAATCTGATAGCATTATTTCATACTTTATTTTGTATTCGCACAGACGCGAAATAAAGCACAGGACACAAAATTATACCGGTATGCAATGACTATACACTTGTACGTGTCAGACTTAATCCAAAAATTAAAAGAAACAATATAAACGTTTCATCAAAACCCACAACGGTCACGCATTTCATATGTACTAGGTGTTAAATATAAATTTGGCTAATTTTGGTATTTAATAACACAAAAACTATACACTAGATAATACTGGCATGAGTACAAGTTATAGCTGAAGAGTGGACATTTTTTGTGGAGGTGGTTTGAATACGTAATTAATAATATTTTTTTATGTAATTCATGGTTATTCAAAAAGTTAGGGTTCAGATTTTGCTCAATATCCAACCCCCTGTACAAAACAGAAACTGTACAGAAATCAAATGGTGTGTGTGAGAGTGTGTGCTTTATCCACATACATTAGCAATAAACAATGGCTGTGCATATCGCCGTTTGAAACCCTGGAATGCAATATTCTCATCTGGGTCTGGGGAAGATGAATGTTTTATTAGTATTCATTAGAAAGGAGCCTGGCCACTACTAGTCTTTATTGACAACCTTTGTAAAAAGGAAATCAAACTTCGTTCCCTGAAGATTTTTGTTTTAATGTTTTTAATGGATTTGACGTGTTGAGAAATGATTCCATACATTAAAAATAATTATGTCGATGCTGTTGATAATGACGTACACCTGTAATTTTTTCCTCATATTTTTAGGACGCTACATATATATGTGATGTGTAAAAATCATTTAACAAACCACATTTCATCAACCATCACTGGTAAATCTTTGCAAACACAATGAAAACAACAACAACAACAAACACGATTATGATTATTAAAGCCCAAGTTTAGTTTTGGAAATTTTTTTCATTTGAAAGCTTTATGCTGAATAGGTCATATCACACCAATAATAGATTCTGAATGTCTTTCGTTTTTTTTAAATTTATTAATGAAAAATCTAGGGCGGGGTGACTCCGAGATTATTTGGTCCCCCCCCCCGAGATTTTCGACTATATTTTACATTATAGCATCCAAAGGATTAATAAGGTGTTAAGGTTATCTGAGTTATACCTCATCAAAAAGATCAGAGTCTGCTCTTTCTGATGAGGTTTAACTCATATAACCTTAACACCTTATTAACCCTTTGGATGCTATAATGTAAAATATAGTTGAAAAACTACGGGGGGTACCCCCCGACGATTTTCCATTAAATAATAAAAAAACCCCGAAAGACATTCAGAATCTGTTATTAGTGTGATATGACCTGTGGGTATAAAGCTTTCAAATAAAAAAATCCCCTAAACTAAACTTGGGCTTTAATAGAATATCTGTCTGACACTTTCGGTGCTAATGGTGCACCGGCTAGCCTACGGATAATCTCAATAACATACTATCGGCGCAATGCACCGTGGCACACCGGTTCGCTTTTAAACATCTTTTAACGCGAATATTAAACATCACCGATATTCCCACCAATGACTTTTCTCGTAAAATGAAGACACATTGAACCAACTTAGTGAGTAAACGTTTTTTTTAATCTCCATAGCATTTCAGACTTTACAAAAAATTGTAAATTTTTGAAAGGTTAGACGCATACAAAAAATACAGTCTCTGCTTAACAAATACAGATTTTTAGCTTAGCACCGAAAGTCTAAATATATTACCTCTATATGCATATCAATATCAGAATGTAACCCCTCACACTAGCTACCTTTGTATCGTTGCGTAAAATGAATAAAACTTATTATAATATTACAGCTGTTTGCAAAATGATAACATTTTCAAAAATATCTATGTGCGTATGCTTTAATATGTGAATAAACTATATATTAAACTCGCCCCCTTTTGAGATCTGATTACCATTCATACCACCCTGATACTTCCACCATATCATCAACCTTTTTAAAAAAAAAAAAAATTGAATAGATACTAACCTAATTTACCTACGTAAATATTTACAATTTATTTGCAAGGTCCAACCTTTGCAAATGAAACATTTAATAATGTACATCAGCTTCAGAAAATGTAAGGATCGTGTTCTTCATTGCAATCAGCAACCATCAGTATTACCAGCTAAATATTTTTTTCCAACTATTTACTTACATCAGACTTTACTTGTAGTTATGGAGGGTTAAGCATATTAATTTCTTTCATGTGCAGCGAGGAGATGGGAACACAAGACATCATTTTTCCCCGACACTTTTTTTTTTTTTGCATATTGTTACGATTTACATAATTATTTGTTTTTAGCATTTCATTTAATGTATGAAGTACTTTCTTAAACATATTTTCTGTTAGTCTATATGTCAGTTACAAAAATTGGCAACCAATAAGATTTTTTTCAGTGCTAAATATGGCTGGTTTGTACATTGAAACGCAATTTTCATTATCCTAGCAAGGATGTCACACTGCGCCGTCTAACGATTCCGTCTAAACAACGAACGCGTACGTTTATTAAACGTTTATTGGACATTTTAATTCGTTTTTCAACTGGATTACAAACGTATTTAGACGTTGACAGACGGTGCTTTTCCGTTCTGTTCCATTCTAATGTATTCCATTTGCCACCGTCTGACATCGTCTGACTCAGACGGTCTGAGGTAAATATTTTAGACGGAGGCAGACGGAATCGTCAGACGGCGCAGTGTGACAGAAGCTTTAATGTTATTCTGATTAGTATATAACATTCTAACACGATAAATATCCTTTTAACTTTGTAGAGTTACCAACTGAAAATACTGAGGCGTTGAATTTAGCATCCGGCTGCCTATCATAAATTCGAGATATGGTGTAAATTTCATACATCTGTACTGTACGTATCGATAAATTTCTGTTAGGGTGGACTATTTAAGTGTTCAGATGATGGTTATGGTGTTAAAACTCAACACTATATGGTATGATGGTAGAGTCAACACCTCTTTTTCATCTAGCAAAAAAATTATTTTGATGTAAAAATTGGTAATTTGTCAGGATTTCTTGTTCTTCAGCATGTGATCGAAATACAATTAAAATGAGACAATGAAATTAGCACAATTTTTTAAACAACATTTCTCTTTAGATCAATATACAATGTTATACGGTTATGTCAAATATTACGGAAACAAAAACAGATAGTATTAAATTATAACAGACACACCAAACTCACGCCTTCCCCTTCATGTAAGCTTCCAATTTTGGCCTTCAATGCCATTCAGTTGTTTGTAAGTTTGTTTTATTTTGGAATTTTACATGTATATTGAAAAAGTAAACCATTGAGTTCTAGAAGAATCTAATATAAAAATGAACTGATGAGTGAAAACTTAATGTATGTATACTGGATAACGTCTTCAAAAGTAACGACAGGATTGGGAGTAGTTTTAAATTCCTCAAAAATCAAATGAACTGAAATTATAGTACCGTATATTTCAACATTTACCCTAAGTTGAGTGTATCCAGACACAAGCCAATCGTAAATATATTTGGCAGAGGAGAAAATATTTTTTTTAAGGCCAGAAGCAGAGGCGTAGGCTGGTTTGGGCATGGGGGGGGGGGTGCACATCTTGCGGAGGTGGAACTAACTTGGTGTGGGGAGGTGCACATCTTAGGGAGGTGGAACTAAAATTGAGAAAATCAGGCGTTGAAAGCAGAAAAGGTGGTGAAATTTCTTTTTGCTTGCCAGGGGCGGAACTCCTTTGGCTCTGCGGGGGGTGGGGGTGCACGTGCACCCAGTGCATCCCCCCAGCCTACGCCCTTGAGAAGAACTGAATTCATTTGCAAATATACGGTTAAATTCTGCCCACGTAAACCACACGACAAATTTTGTCACGTGCAGTGATTTTGTTTTCCTTTCAACAAGGAGGGAAAAACAAAACTCTCAAAGCACAAATCTGAAACTATGCACTTGACTGCAAAGTTATTTTCGAACAAAAATTAAGGACTGCTTCCAATCCTGCTGCTTCTCTTCAACCCATTACAATTGTCTTCAATGTCATGAATACAAGTGACGCTTAAATTTTATCCCGACACGTCAAAGTACAATTTAACTATATTTTGAGACCAAACAAAAAACATACAGGCACTAGTGTGCATGATTGCATGATAACCCAATTCGTAACTGTATTATTCCAAATCCAATATTATGTATTGTTTCCCATACAGTCATATAATATTTCAACTGAAATGAGAGAGTTATCACTAAGCTTATTTTTGATCGATTTATTAATTTATTTATGATTGTAATGATGATTGTGGGAATTTTAATACAAACACCCTGTTCCGTTCTATTTCTTTTATTTTGCCTTTTCTTGCCGATATGACACGGCTGTTTGAATTCCAATTGTATTTTTGTGAAAGGTACCATGATACCGTATAAACACGATCCTTATCCCCATTCAACAATTTATGTATTTATATGGTTACAGTGACTGAGTAATAATAGTTAGCAGAATCACATGCATGTTAACATGCTGAGCTATGATGAGAAAGTTCAAACCTTCTATGCATGTACCATCAACTGTAAAAGTAATGCAATTTGACAGAATAATACATACAATAAAACCTAGTGGCGGCATATTTGCTTATGCACAAGTACGTATCACTAGAGGTGAATTTGCTACTGCTTCACACTCATATTGATATTTAACTTACATAAATTGATGTCCACTTCCTGGTTTACACAATTTCTAAGATTATACACGTTTTCCATGGAACGATCGTTCTAAATAGTATCCGGCATATTTATACCGAATTTATATAAGAAACGAATTCAGTCAAAAGTATAAATGAATGTCCTTCATAAAATGAATATCATTTAACATTCATATGTGTATGCAGTACACTGGGTGTATCTTTTATTATACAGTTGGTAATGAACTTAAGTATGAATTTTATTTGTTTTTATTCATAGAAAATCAATCTGAATATATTCAAACAACTTCGGAAACAACGAGGACAGGACAAAGAAGCCACCCAATGTAAAACGTGTCCCCTATTAAGAATATCAATTACGTTCAGTTTCTCCACTTTAATCTATGAGGAGTTTTTGTTCCATAATCTGTGTGACAGGATCCAGCTGAAAAGAAAGTTGGAAATTGAATTAAATCCAGAATATTGTGCTTATATCATTAATAAGTAATTAAGTATTATTAAGTAAGTGAATACATAAAAAGAATAACCAGAGAAAACAATATTATATGTAATTCAAGAATATTTGCCCACCTAGCACAAAATGTTTCACTCCCTCTTTCTCTTTGTCAATGTTTGTTTGTTCCAGACCTGCACGTGCTTGTGTGTGTGTGTTCATTTGTTTTGGCGTGCGTTTGTGATATGAGCATCTATCAAATAATGGAAACTTGTTAAAATAGATGAACATGATAATTATTAGTGAAGTGTAGACGAATAAGTTAATAACTAAAAATAAATAACACAATACCCGGTATTTGATGAGCATATCTTGTATAAACAGAAAGTAAATATTCTGGTGAACATAATACCCTGATTGCGTAAAAACAGAACATGGTATTGATGAGGAGCAAAATTTGTAAATTTTTTACTTAAAATATAATAATACTCACCATCTCTCGTGCGTCGTACTTGGTGAAATGATACAACTGAGTGAGTGCACCGACACGGCTACACACCCCACTAAATTCCTATTGGGAAGATGTGAATGTATAAAAATAAAAAAAATATAGACAAAGACATGGATATATGTTGCAGTAAAGATATCTTGCTTGTTTGTATGGAAATGACAGGATTAGGGGAAGACCAAAGTCTGTCTTGTTTAATCTGTTAACTCTTAATGTGCGGAAGTCGCAGATCTACACCAAATAAAATCCATAGAGGTTATCATCCTCTGGCATGTTAAGAGTTAAACATTTCCCCTCCTGGGCATTCAGGTGACTGACTCTGTGCGATTCACGTTAATCAGAATGTTAATTTGTTACTGTTTACCGAATAAATGAGAATCATTATCTCCTTTATATTAATTCCCATAACCTTTGAATGGAAGAAATACATGTATTATGAATCTGAATCTGAATCTTATCAGCATACACCCATTCTCGGTGCCGAAATCTCCAGGATAAAACAAAATATGGGAAACTGGACGTCTATGCACCACTTTTTATGGTTAACGAACAGCTTTTTGAATGTAAATGTAAGCTCACCACACGATTGCGATGAAGATCATCTTGCAGGTGGACCTCGTCCACTTTTGGTTCCTTAGCAACGCTTTTGTAGTAGGCATTGATCATCTTGATGTAACGAGGCAGATTTTTGAGATACACGACATGGTTCAGAGATGCAGCCTAGGAAAGTAAATACATTGACATGAGAAAGAGTTACTCAGCCCAATCACTTTTTGTTAGTTATTATGTAGGTAAGGAAGCGCTGAAAAAAGATAACTACAGCCCACATTCCTTTTTCCTTTCCACATTCAAAGTTCGAGCGTTAAGAAGGTATTATATTCTCAAAATCATTTCACTACTGAAGAAGGTGCAATATATAGGTTCCCTAATTATGTTTAAAATTTGCCTCGGGCGTTTTTAATTGTAACAAAGTAGATCAAATATATTTAAAGGCATTGTATAACAATGTTTCCAGTTTAAAAAAATCTTAGCTACATGATTCCCCATGCTACCAGTGTCTCTGATACGGTCTAAAAATAAAACCCTGAAAAAAACCCTGCAGTTTCAGACAATCATTAAGTGCTTTAAAAAAGTGAAAATAATTGAGAGACCATTCCAGCTTTACCCCATAGACTGTTGTGTTGTAGAATTTCTTATCGGCTGAGAATAATTAATGTGCCAATTTGTATCTGCTCATATTGTACTAGTGACAACATAACTGTCCGAACTTCTGCGTTCTAGGGTGTTTATTTGTCCATTCAAACACTGTCAGATATGTCAGAGTTCGACAATTTTTTAAACGGGTCTTCTACAGTGTTATATAGCGTCTTTAAGTACCTACTCAACTGCTTGGAATATGGGGAAAATACGTTAAGGAGAGGGGGGGGGGACGCACCTCTTGTTTCTTCTGTGGAATGACTTTCTCACAGGCGTTATCTAGCATATTGGTGAGGACGGAGACACACTGATCAGCACTACGAGACTGACGCATGTCAAAGATGTATGAGGGATGGGCCAGGAGCGTCATCCAGAAATGCTGAGGAAGACTAGAAGACGGAATAAAGAAAACTTTCAAGATAAAAACACACATATTGGTACGCTTTTGTGGAGAAAGGTAATGTGTTTGCGAAATTGTTTACATCAACAATTTATCATCGGAACAAGTGGAAAAGAAATTCCTCAGTTATACATAAATACTGTTTGTTGTGAGTTACCAAAATATGTTTTGTTTCATGACAAAATATTAACAAACAATTAGAATTCTGATAGAGGTTACCGCATAATTCAACTTATCTAACAAAAAAAGGTAAACTGCCGAGGAGACTTCATAACTGTGTAAATAAGTTTGATTACCTGTTACTTTTCCATGTATCTGCGAGGTCCTTATCAGAATTAGAGTACGTCTGGGCCTTGGCATCGAAGAAGTCAAAGAGATACTTGATGGAAATGGGCGTTTTCTCTGGTTGTTGGAAGATTGCATCCAGAAAATCATTGAGGAATGGGTCGATGGTGTTCTGTATGTCAATAAAGATGATGCTTTACATAGGTGTTTTTCTGAGGCGGGCTGTGATGCGTCGAATGTGTCACAACATACAGGTAAAGACGATATAAAAAGTATGCTTGAGGTAATTTGATAATATCAAAATGAAGTCAGATTTATTATAATAAAAACACATTGGAGTAGATAAAAACAAATTTGAACCTGAATTACCAAAGCCTGTAGATTATTGAACTTATGTTTAACTTGAAGAACTCCTTGCTCATGCTAACACATAAGTTATGCACAAGTACAAGACAGTCAATGAAGTCAGAAAGGTTAGCTATAAATATCGGTTTCAAGCTACATTTCGAAAAGAAATAGTTCTAGTAAAATTATTGTTCAACGGAAATGAAAGCAACGATTAAATGTCTAAAACGTACAGCTGATGAAGAAAATCAGTTTGCATGACATACGTAAACTAGCATAGCGATCAACTAGCAATCCAGCTGCAGCGCGTTTGACCAAAATGGGTAGATGGTCGCCAGCACTTGGTTTATAGCAAATTACCTCTATTAAGTTGAACAATTGACTTATTTTACTTGAAACCAAAATTTTTGTGATCTGTTCAAATGTTGCAAATGTTAAATTAACAACTGTGTTCAAGTAAGAGGCAATTTCCTATTAGCGCCAATCTGTTTGCAAAAGCTTATTGCAACGATCTTCTGAAATGCGGCCGCACTACGTATAGGTAAAATCTGGTCGCGTGAAGCGTTTTACCTTCATAACCAGAAGTCGAGGAGCGGACAAGTCTTTCTTGAGTTCTGCTCTCAACTGGACGGTCGATCCCATCTCATCACACATGGAAACACTCACAGCATCTTCTGGGACCTGTGGATTATAATATAGTCTCAAGTAACACCGTGAAATGTCACATAAATATAAAATGCTACTACCGAGGAGTTTTGTAGATGAATTTGTCATAGATTCTGAAAGGATTCTTTACAAAAAAAGTCTACAGCGTCATGTAAATTTATTAATTCGTTATTACGTCAGAAAAAACAACCGTCACATCTGTTTGAATATAGCAATATGCCGGTTTTAGTCGATTATCGGGAACAGGACTGTGCATACTAGACTTCTAAATACAACTATTTCGGTGAATTATATAGATCACAATAAATGACGGATATGTTTGGAGTTTTCATTAATTCCATTTGGAAAACGGATAAAAATTAAGCAGAATGTTATCTTAACATCCGGAGGTTGACCATTTAACACAAAAATGTCCATTTAAATTGTGTTCTTATGATCATGTGAAGCGATCTGTTTACATAAAATGAAGACCGTTAGAGTAAAATTAATGGAATTTAAAAGTGTGTACGAAGAAATTATGTCTTGTATCTGCCAGCGAACGATACATAAATGGTAAGGAGTCATTAACGTACCAAATGCCACCATCTACGTCCCGTCTGAAGCTCCTTGATGCTGTAGTCATGGGAGTGTCTATCAAGGGGACCTCGGTTTTCGTCTTTGGGCAAAATGAAGATAATATATAGGATATGATAAGCCTACCAAGAAGTATTTGTATAATTGTTATATCCCATGTATAGTGACCAGCTAGTAGTTAAACAAATCAATATTAAGCTGCTGAGAGAAATATACGAGGTCTGTCCAAAAGGTATCCTTAGTGGTGTCGAAATTGGGAGCAAGGTGGACAATAATCCCTTTGAACATATAAGGGGGAGGGGGCAAACATAACGTTTTGCTCCAATACTTTTTTTCGAAGAAGATTAGGACCACTCCCCTATCCCAAGAGATTGAGACCTACATATTACAACGCTGTAATTTGCTATGTTATGTGTGATGATGTAATGGGCCGGGAACCTGCCACTTGGTCTAATACCTATTGATCTAATTCTCAGTTCGTGTAACTCCATACGGTCTAATTCGATTTCGTCTACAACCAGTTCGTCTACTTACCATTTAGTCTAATCCCCATTTTGTCTAATCATCATTCAGTCTAAATTCATTTCGCATACTGGCCACTTGGTTTATGCACCACCTGGACCCTCCGGCTGTCTAATATACACTTCGGTTAATTTCCACTTTGGCTAATTTCCACATCGTCTAATTTCCATATTGTCCAAAAAATCAGTTCGTCTAATCCCTTTCTCTAAAGTTCATTTGGACTGCTATTACTCTTTCTAGTGACTACATTGTCTACTTAAAGACGAACTGATTCAAGACCAAATGAAAAGAAAACAAAATTAGACGAAATGGCAAGTAGACCAAATGGTAATTATACCAAGTGGTTATTAGACCTACTGGTTGTTAGACCACATGGACCAAAAGGATTTAGCCCGAATGATGTTAGACCACCTGGATATTAGGGTATTAGACCAAGTGATAGCAAACCAATGGGGCTAAGGTTGTCTGGTAGGTTCCATGATGTAGATGTCCATAGTAGCTTTTACACAGACACCACCACACCACAATACCACTAGACCCCACTGGCTGTTTTTAACCATAAAATATACCTATTTGCGCAAACAAAGAAAACAACTAATTGAAGGGAAAATACTTACAGACTCGATATGTTTCGTTTCCTGGGACATACGGTGTATAAATGACAGAATTTGCACGTTGGCCGGATTTGTGTACCTCCTTGATAAGTGCCACTTGGCTATCATCAGTCAGCTAGATAGGTTGGGGACCAAAAAGGAAAACAAATACAAAATGCTACCCTGGTCGTTTGATCATCTTAGGTGTCACAGGACACTTAAAACATCTGTTTTTAAGTCCTGAAATATTGTTCTAAAACATTTTTACTTCATCTAACAATTGTGGTCCTTAAGGTTCATTGAGCACAGATGGGTTGCAACATGGTGCCTTTCCAAACGATACACGGAAATCCGATATTCTGATGTAATAAGGACACTGTATCGATGTAAAAACACATTTTGTGAAAGAAACAAATAATTATGACTACTTATCCATGACACGGTGTATGACAAATACCGTAATTCCTTTTTTCTTTCGAGGCACACATCCAATTCAATGCACTAAACATCTGAATAAATACTAAAACTTCAACTTCAATTTTTCGATGGATATTTGCAGGTCTGTTCTGATGTAACGGTGTTTTTATTACTTTTGCGACACGCAAGCTTGAAAAGTGTATTTGATAGCAATCAATGACCCCGTTACATTTACACATGATTGACATTTTGTGTCATCAATGTTACTTTCAGTGTTGTAGTCTTTTACCAAAATTAATATTGACATCATACACCAGGTTTTGTCATTAAAGATAATAAGGTTGTGTCACGTACGGTATCAACATTATTTTTTTTGATGTAACATGGACACGTGTCCTCATAAGTTGTTACATCTTACTCGCATTTGTTCAGGTTTCTTTTACGGAACTGCGAAAAATCATCACGTCACAAAATGTCTGTGTTCATGACGTGATTTCTTGAGAAAGAAAACATATCAGATGAAAAAGAGAGGACGAGGTAACGATTTCATTTGCTGTGCGTACATGTCACTTCATGTATCTCAATTTCGCTTCTACCCTGATCGAAGTTTTGCGCTTGTAGTGTAGGCCGTCCATACATCTCCATATGAGCTGAAGTTTTTCACCAAATACTTTGCCAAACTGATTATTGATTAATTATGTGTTAAAAATTTATCCCATACACCTTAATTTCTTCAAAGTATAATACGGAAAGGCTAATATTCATAGGCTCATACAAAATGATATTATTTTAGGAATATTTATTTTATGTCTTCTCTAGTATTGGATTTTAATCTATTGCATTAAACTTAATATTACTGAACGGAATGAATTAACTTTGTGGTAAATTCCAGTACGTGTAGCACGTTATATAAAATAAGACAATTATTTTCACAGTAAGTGAAATTAATTTACGCCATAGCTTTTGATGGTGTTTATCTGGATGGCACCTCTTCTGGATGCATTGTTGTCATCTTGGTCTCTCAACACACGGCTCGCGCCATCATCTAGGAACCATACTTCAATAAACAAAAAATGAAGAAATCGTGCAGGTAATATTTTACAGTCTATTTTCTAAGCTCCGCTGTGTAGAACTTCAAATGAGTCCCTTACGAATCTAATTTCCCTCAAGACTCTAGTATATATCACCGCAAGTTACACAGTCATAAACAAGTCTCGATTAATTTATTATGAAAATAGTATTTAACTCTTGTAAGTGTATTTCACTACAGAGTACGAGGGTATATCAAAATGTTCTCAGCCTCAGCTAGAAGGCAGGGCAGCATTTCCAAATCTATGATGCAGTTGTAAACTATTATGTCTTGTATGGTTATGCACTAACATTCATGCGTCTGTCTTTATTTATTTTTAGGTGAGGATCTTTGAAAGTCTTCCCAAAAATGGACACAAAAGAAGCTCGTGTGGTGATAAAATATCTGCATAAAAAGGGCATGACACCCAAGGCCATCCATGATGACATGATACAAACACTTGGTGATGACTCTCCTTCCTATTCCACCGTAAAGAAGTGGACTGCTGAATTCAAGCGGGGACGGGAGAGTACAGAGGATGATCCGAGGTCCGGACGCCCAAGATCTTCAACAACAGAACAACTGGACGCCATTCACAGCATGGTGCTGAAAGACAGACGTGTAACTATTCAGCACATAGCCGACACTATGGGCATCAGTTATGGTTCAGTGCAGGGTGTTTTAACTGACGCTTTAGGTATGAGCAATCTGTCCGCACGATGGGTTCCGAGAAGGTTGACTCCAGATCAGAAGCTTGCCAGACTCGATACTTCAAAGGCACTTCTGGCTCGCTTCCAGACTGATCCAGACAATTTTTTTTTCTAGAATTGTCACCCAGGATGAAACATGGGTTCACCACTTTGAGCCAGAATCAAAAATGCAAAGCAAGCAGTGGAAGCACCATGGATCTCCCCCTCCCAGGAAGTTTAAGCAAGTGCCATCTGCTGGGAAGATCATGGCCTCTGTTTTGGGGGATAGCAAGGGTGTCATTATGATTGACTACCTCCAAAGAGGTCAGAACATCACTGGGAACTACTACGCCTCAGCATTACGTCAGCTGAAAGAAGCTATTAAGACAAACCGCAGGGGAAAGCTGCGTGTTGGTGTCCTTCTGCTGCAGGACAATGCACCTGTCCACACAGTGCAAGTTGCAGTGGCTGAAGCTACCAAGTGTGGGTTTGAATTGTTGCCCTACCCACAATATTCGCCAGATCTGGCCCCATCTGACTTTTACCTGTTTCCCAAACTCTAATTCGACATTCGTGGACGCCATTTTGAGTCGGATGATGACGTCATTATGGCTGTAGAGTCCTACCTGAAGGGCCAAAATGAAGCCTTCTTCCATGAAGGCATCGGTATGTTGGAGCACCGCTGGACTAAGTGCATTGAGGTGAAGGGGGACTATGTTGAAAAATAACCAGGAACTACCCTCGTAAGTACATTGTATTAATTCTTTCAAACAAATGTAGTATATAGTAATCCAGATTAATAAATCTGGATTTGTTCCCGATTGCGCGGGGGGGGGGTAGGGGTGGGGGTGGCCGTATCAACCTCACTCTCACAGCAACACTCATTTATGTGAGGCTTTCGTAAAGCAAAAATTTACAGCCGGATGCCCTTCTTATCGGCAAGTACTGATTACCATGATAACGGCAACAAGCCCCGAAAGGATGCCTGACCCGAATCTTTCAAGCTAATTATTTACCAGCAATCTTTACACATAAAGACAAATTGTACTATGCCCCTACATACCCTACAGTACACTACTTAACCTTGTACTTTCCAGGACTTTCAGTCTACTGGACTGTAAGCTACAAACGTAATCAATCCAGTTAAACCATAACAAACTAAACAAATTACATTAAGCAAAGCAAAGCAGAGCAAACCAAACTTAACCAGGTCAATACAAACCAGTGTAATCTAAACCAAACTAAACCTAACCAAATCAAGCCAAACCTGACAAAAAAAATCTGATCCCAACCCAACCATACACACCAATCCATATCATCACAGACCAGGCCCTACATAAATATGAAATGATTATATGATATGATAGCAATGTTTGATTTCAGTGGATCGTTCCATTTAATGTCTCATATTTTGGCCGACGTACCTAAATCCATCTCATGAGCCCGGTATTGTTGAACAGAAGGCTGCTTCCGGTACAGTGCATCAAGTATCTTCTGTTTGGCCTGGGTGATAGAGTCTACATCGAAGACCTTCACATACAAATTTATCGTGTTATCTTCCCCCATGACGGCTAGAGACTGAAATGTAATAGGAAACGGCGCAAGACAATTCGTCAGTCATAAACTTACATGTCAATGATACGATTATGTTAGTGATCAGATTTTGAAGAATGAATACAATAATCCCTGTCGGTGAATACCAAACAAAGTTCATAATACATGTACTCCCAAGTTTATATTATAGAGCGCTGCAAAACTGTAGCAACGGATAACGGATTTATTAGTTTCATTTGAACCCAACTATTCTACAAAAAAGTATTCTGCGATTTGGCAAAAGAGAGCAAGTGACTAAAGTGTCATTTCTCATAAATAAGCAATTTGTGTCTGTTATTTACATTGCATTAATGCAATTTCATGGCACTGACTTAGATGTCTTTCAGTAGAATTTTATTTCTTCTCCAAATTTTGCTTGAAGATACAGCGGGCTTAGAATGTTTAAAGAAGGACAACCACTCTAATTTGAGTTTGTCGCTTGCTTCCTTGTGCCAAAGTAGGGCAGTATAGTGTGACTTACCACTTCGTGAAATTCGACCTCATCTTCCAGAACGAAATCAAAGTTGAGAGAGTAATGGGTCTGACCCGTGATGGCGTCCACAGGTCCTTTCTCACATTGCATCTGGATGGCTTGATATAACATGTACAGGGCTTGCGCTGCGTGCCGCTGCAGATACAAATATTGAAAAAAGAAGTTTTACATAATCGCAAACAATAACTTTGTAATATGTAAGATTTCAATAAAACTATTATCATGGTCTTTAGAATTAGGCACGACCATTGAAAAACGAAATTGATCTCCGTCCTGATCATTCTTGTTGAAACAAATGCATTTGTGATGTTCGTGTGTGTGTGTGTGTGTGTGTGTGTGTGTGGTGTGCGCGCCTCTAGTCAGACAACAGGCAGCCATTTTTTGTTATGTGTTTTTTGACATTTCACTTCAGAAATGAGTCAGAATTCAAATTAATACTTCAAACAAATAATTTACATTCCTACCTGGTTATTATTTGAGAAACTTTCAATTCATAGCACGACGTGTGGCCTGGGATGTTGCATTTTTCGCAGGGTTGGCAGTTTCGTTCCGCAGCGGTTTTTGGCGCGCGGCCGGTTTTTTTACCGGGGATTTTTTTCCGTCGCGCGTTGGAAATCAATACTAGGCTTTCCGAGGGGGAGTTAAATGGTTGTATTTTCTATTAATTTTATTCAAGATTTTCATTCTTATAAATTATCAAATACTATAATAAAACAGGACAGCTCTTTTGTTTTTTTTTGTTCTCCCCTGTTTTGTTATGAACTTCTAGCCATAGTTTGTCGATTCCCCCGCTATTTATGGTCATTTAGAGGAGTGAGGTTGTGGGTGGGTTAGGTATTATGAATTTTCGTGAGGTGAGTTGGTGAGGGGGGTTATGTGTGGGGGTGTGGTTAGTTGTATCTCCATGCATACCGTAACTACTCAACTGATTGTGCTGTATATGTATACAGCTTTCAGTTTTTATAGGCATGGAGAAAAATTGTCAAATAATTAGCCTTGTGTAAGGCAGGGAAAAAATATTTTTTTTTTCGGGGGTTACTTTTCATGTTCCAGATACTCTTTTGTATAAAATCCTATGGCAATTTACGGGGGCTCTTTTGCCATTTCGGGGGCAAAATGGCCCCGAGCCCCCGTGTATTTTTTCCCGGGTGTAAGCTGTTGTGCCAGACACTCAAATTGGTCACCTTTTTGTCAGAAGTTTTAAGAGAATTGCTTTGATGCCAACCATAATTATCAGTGATACAGTTATGGTTGTGGCAGACAGGCACTCTCAAAGTATTCTGAATGAATTAAAGCGCAAGTTTAGTTTGGGCAATTTTTTTTTATTTGAAAGGTTTATGCCCAAAAGTCATAATCACACCAATAGCAGATTCTGAATGCCTTTAGTTTTTGGTTTAATGAAAAATCTCGGAGGGGGGGTACCCCCGAGATTTTTTTTTACTAAATTTGACATTATAGCATCCAAAGGGTTAATAAGGTGATAAGGTTAGCTGTATTATACCTCATCGGAAATATCAAAGTCTTTCTGATGAGGTATAATTCACATAACCTTAACACCTTATTAACCCTTTGGATGCTATAATGTAAAATATAGTCCAAAATCTCGGGGTCGCCCCCCCCCCCAATATTTTTCATTACCGGTAAGCAATAACAAAAAACAACTAAGGACATTCAGTATCTGTTATTGGTGTGATATGACCTTTGGGCATAAACCTCTCAAATGAAACAAAATCCCCAAATCTAAACTTGTGCCTTAAATATGAAAACAAGCTAAGTAGTTAACACATGCAAAGTGGGTGCCAAAGATGTGTCAGTTGCTTTTAGGAAAATATAATTATACCGTGATGCTGAATAATATAACAATGAATAAATAGAGTTTAGGACGCAATACTTGACATGAAAAAGATCCATGCTCGCTCATGTACATACTAGTATACACTGCTTACATGTACATGTATGTGCCCTTTATTAGAGATCGTTTGGAAGGATAATTATTTTATTTCAAAATATTTATTTCCTGGATTTAGATTGTGGCAAGTAGGTTTTTTTTTCTTGTTGTCTGTTAAATAAGTTGTTGCCAGTTATATTTGTATTTGTATTTTGTATTTATTTATTCAGACTGATAAAAAGTCTAGGGTTTGCGGAAAAGGTCACATGACCCATACCTGTCCACAACCCAGACATCGAACAATATACACAATATAAATACATTTAAAACAAATTGATATCAATGAATGTGATAAATTACAATTAAAAGTAAATAAACTGAATTAACGATATAAAATTACAGACTTAACAATAACTTAAAATTGAGGAGCAAGTGTAAGCATATTTTTAAATCAAAACTTATGTATAATCTGTAAAACGGAGATATTGGCAAGATTTATTATAAATACTTGGTTATATCTGCAATGCTTAATGAGACACTCTGTACTATACGCTGTGGTAGCTTATTCCATTCATTGGTTGTTCTTACATAAAAAGAATTTTTGTAATAATCGGTTCTTGCAAAAGGTACACACATTTTTATATCATTATCGTTTCTTCCAATTCTATTTGCCAGCAAACATCTTTCAGTTTGACCTGTTTCCGTTAAATTGTTTAATATTTTGTAGAACAATACTAATCTATAATATTTGCGTCTCTTTTCCAAAGGACAAAATCCGATTCTTTGCAATAAAACATTCGAGCTGGTTTGCCAATCCTTGTACATCATTCTTACATACCTTATTTGTATTCGTTCAATTAAATTTATTTTCAAGCCTGTAATAAAAGAAATAACAGATGTTTCATCTGTAATTTGATTTCTAAGAAACGTTCGTTGTAATGTATACTAATTCTCATGAAATCACTGCATTTCATATTATTTATTGGGCCCGGAAATATTGTTTGGAGGTTTTTTCCAGTTTTTCCATTTTTTTCCGGTAAAAACCGGAAAAAGGGGTTTCTTCCATTTTTTCCGCTGTCCCGGAAAAACTAGTTTTTTCCGGAAGAAACCCAACCCTGTTTATTTTAGAAACATAAACTTCAAATGACTAGGAAACGTTTCTTAGAAATCAAATTACAGATGAAACATCTGTTATTTCTTTTATTACAGGCTTGAAAAATTATACAAAAGGTCAGAAATGAATGAAGGTATTTATCATTATTCATTTGGTCAGTCGTAAAAAGTGCGAAAATTAATACTAACACACATAAACATAAAGACAAGAGTAGCTGCTATATTACAAACAGGCCAGGGCTCACAAACGTATTTTTTTTTACTCTTGCCCGTAAACATGTGTGCCCCCTCAAGTAACAAAGCATATGAAGTACACATATAAAATATAAAATACACATATATAACAGTGAACACTTTCAAATAACTAATCAGAATTGCGTACAGATGTTGAGAATTCGTCACCCTATTCTTAGTACACAGAATAATACATTCTTTGCAAGAAATTTACAATAATAACTTACTTTGATAAAGTCATACATGCAGAGTGCGATCCAGTTAGATAGCAGTTTTTCCACAATGGTTTCACTTCTGTGAAGGTTGGTGATTAGTTTCAAAAAGGACGATGATAATTTGGTTAACAGTGCGATAAATGATAAATGACGGCAGTGGTGAATGTGAGATGCTGAATGATGTTGTTAATGATGTTAAGGATTATATTATGATAGTTAAAAAATAGTTTATGTACTACATGTACATGCAATTTAAATGGATCATCCCCGTATTAGTTTTATCCTAAACATTAGTGTTCTCTCTTGTATTGCAATTAACTTGGAGTTCATATTAGCCAAAACAAGATTTCATCATGATTTTATCAGGGAAATCAAATGAAAGAAACAAATAAATATTCAGAATCGTATAATTAGCGCTTTTTCGAAAACCTAATAATCTCATGTAATATCTAACTACCGGATGGTTGGAAATAAAAATGTATAGCTCTTTGTTCTTATCCTTTATTTGGCTCATCTTCTAAAAATAACATTTCTATCATTTGCTTTCTGGAATTAGATACAAGAGTGAACATGTGGAAATAAATATCAAAGATTTGTTTCTAATTTCCTTGAATTGTATCTCATGATCTCGAGCGTATAGTTGGTTAAAAAAATTGAAACACTGTTTCATTTTTTTTGTTGCGAACTTGTTTTCATCGCCCCCTACATTACTTTCCTCCCAAGATTGTTTCAAACTCTATTTGATCTTATGATTAATTTTTGAAATGTGTCAGTAAAACTTAAATAGTGACTAGTAAAAGAGTGTTATTTTCTGTTAATGTGATATCGAATAGTTATAGAAGATGAAACATATGTTGCTATTGGAGTACATAACCGAAATCGAGAACTGTGACGCATTTCTTGCTTACTTTTTGAAGAGTGATTTCATTCGACCAACCTCAGCAGCTCCTTTGATCTCTTTTCTCATCAGGTCAAACAACACACTGTCAACAAAATCAACAATTTATACATCGATAAATGATCGTGTTATATACTGGACAGTCTACCATTGATTTAAATGCATATTCTCGGATTGTTGCAACTTAATATATAATAATCAAATGATTATGAAATTTAAAACAATAGATATAGAATTATGATGGAATATTCATGTTTGTCGCAGGATACATCTTACGTGCCTTAAACATAAAATACTTAAATGTTACTGAATATAATATAATACAATGTCGGAAATAAAATGAAAATTTTACACGACACATAACACTACTGTTACACTCATTAACTTGGGAAAACAGCCCGTTGAAAGTGAGACTTTGCAAATAGGTCATTGTTCAACCTGCATCAAATACGAGGAAGGCCTTATATCTCGCTAAAATGACATTTTAAGAATATTGTACCACTCACTCGGTCAGGTATGACAGTTTCCCCTCTGCCACCAGGATTGCAGAAATCAGAGATGCAATGTTGACTCTGTATTATGTGAAGATAAGAAAGAATGTAGATTCGGTCTTTTTTTCAGAAAGAAGCTTTGTAGACCAATACCGAAATAGCTGAAACAGCACAGCACCCATTTGACTTCGAATGATTCTTATATTTAAATATCAGTGTCCAAGTCAGATCTTGGTTCACATTTTTACCCATAATCTCACATTATGATCCAAATATTCTGATATAATTTAGTCTTCCACTAGCAAATTACCATGTACCATACGGAAAACTCTCCTTAAGAACATCAAAACAGTGAAAGTATTTTTTTTCTGAAATTTATTTTTCTTAAAGAATCTAATCCCGTTTGAAAAGAAAAAAAGTAGAATGTATATTCTTACAAATGTAATTATGCAACATTCAGGTTGGATTCCTTTGATTTTGTTTGCAAAATACAGTTTCAGATTATCGCCTTTTCTGGTAAAATCCTTCTCGAAACTAAGTGTTTAAAATTGCAATCATTTCATCAAGAACGCGTGAAAACATTTTGACAATGGTAAGCATGACACGCTAAAATCCTTATTTTTGCTTTACTGTGTACCAATTACGTTCTCGAGTTTCCTCTAAAATTACTCATATGTGAATAATGTACATTACATTGAACATTAATAGAGAGATCATCCACATAATTTTTATGGTGTCATAGGAACTAAGTAGTCTAATAAGCCAATTCGAAGACAATTAGACAATGTCACAAAATAATGACCATACGATACTATTAATTTTGAAGTATGGTTGTTTAACTTTATTACTAACCTAGCCCTGTTGTTTATGTGTCTTCCCTCCTCCAGATTCTTGATGAATGAGATAATGAAGTCTTTCTTGTTCAATAGCCTTGAAAATACCATCATGGCTTGTTCCAAGGTTTCGTCACAAATCTGGGGTAAGTATAGTAAAGCGTGGAATGCCAAAAAAGAAAAGAAAAAAAAATAACTGCGGAGGGTCAAGGAAAGGCGCCTTTCCACTTATTGGCCAACTAAGTTATTATTTTTCGGATATTGTTTCCTTCACTTATTTAATAAAATGGGTTTGTTTATGCATTACACTAAAGACTAGATGTCGTTGACGTGACCCATTTTTTTAAAATTTCATTTCAACATGTCTGTTTTTTTTAATTCAGGTTTTGGGAACTGGCCACATCACTCCTGAATTCCAGCCATAGGTGGCCGTCAGAAAAGCAGTTCGGTACCTATTTGAATTAAATGTGTAGCAAGATCTACAAGATACTACTGGTCCGGGGCTGGCCTCTTAGTGTCTTAATCTTTAGTCAAATACAGGCCCTACTAATTCTGAAACACATAAAAAAGATCTGCAGTTTGCTCAGAAGCATAAATATACATTCATATTCAACCACAACCAACCAAACAACTAACTATAACCGCCCAACCAACCAACCAACCAACCAGCCGGTCATCCAACTAACCAACCAACCAATGAACAACCATAAGACTGACCGACCATCCACCCGACCAACTAACCCATTAATAATCTCACCAAATAACCAACCAATCTACCAACCAACTTACAAACCAACTAACCAACCAACCAGCCAACACCCCAACCCATCAATCAATCAATTAACCAACTAACCAGCCGGTCATCCAATTAACCAATCAACCAACCAGCCGGTCATCTAAATAACCAACCAACTAACCAACCAACCAACCAACCAGCCGGTCATCCAACTAACCAACAAACTTACCAACCAATCAACCAATTATCCAACCAATAACCAACCAATCAGCCATCAAACCGACCAACCAACCAGCCGATAAAGGAGAGAGGAGGGGGAGAGCTTACCTATTGTAAATGGTAAGAGTACATGGTAAGAGTACATAATGTTTCAAACGAATTAAAATTTATGTGTTCATTTTAACTGCCGATGAGGAGGAAATTGCAATCTTCGAGATATCATAGTAACAATATATACCCACTCAATATACGCTTGCCATATCAAATAAATAATTAAGTGATAATGATATAAAATACCTTTAAAGATAATTCGTCAAGAACTTACATAATATGACATTCTTACCTCTGGATCGGTTGTGGGCGGTTGTTCGTCTACTCCATCGAACATCACACTCATGAGGTAGTCTTGAGAGCTAACAAATGGCATCTTGTGTTGTGTGACCATCTTTCTGATCTCTGACATGTCCAGCTGGAGGTCGTGGAAGACTGTGATGTCATTTATAAAACAACAGCAAAAAAAGTTACAGAATTGCATAAAATGACACAACCAGACAACATCTCGCAGATATTTCTTTGGAAAAACCAAAATTAACCTTTCTGTAAAATCCTGTATTATGTTGAAACTTCTCTATGAAATATCTTGATGATATTTCCCTTAACCAGTTGACATTAATCATTTCGTTTCAAAAAATCGTTACTTTCGTGAGTACTTTTTCTGGCATTGGCAGGTTTTACAGACGGGTTAATCTTAGGGATTTCTCAAACATATGTTGATAAAAACCACTGCAGAGCCAAAAATAAGCAAGGACACACATTTATTCATGATGGCTCAATCTGAAGAGAGTTCAGCTGACAAGTGAAAGGGGGTAAGGACTCTTTTAATTTTACTTATCATGATATATGGCCAGCATAATTTTTTTTCAGGAATGGGAGGCGTTTACCTATTACATTGAAGCCCCCACTGCGTATTACCTTTTTCTCCTCTCGTTTGTATCTGTTTCTCAATCATCTCCACTTCCTGTACCATCTTATCAAGACTCCCTCGACTTCGCCTGTACGCCACAACTCCCAGGATAACGAAAAGTAGCAGCACCACGACACTTACAGCCACTGCGATGATGATGGTAATATGCTGCGGTAAATCGCCACCGATATCCGCGAAGAGCACGTACCCAGGTCTGAACTCTAAATACTTGCCGTGAAGCACCTGGAGAGTGAGAAAAAATAATGATATGTAAGAGAACTATGGCAATATGAGAATTATTTCTTGTTCCTGACTAAATTCCTGTCGTGATCATTTGTAATGTCAAGGAGATTGAAAAAGTCAACACAGTGCTCTCCAAGCTGAGCAGGTACAATAAGAGAAGATGTGTATGCCAGAATAGAGAATGTTAAAGCCCAAGTTTAGTTTTTGGGATTTTTATTTTATTTCCGTTTTTTAAATTAATTAACGAAAAATCTCGGGGGGGGGTACCCCGAGATTTTCGACTATGTTTTACATTATAGCATCCATAGGGTTAATAAGGTGTTAAGTTTATCGGAGTTATACCTCAGAAAGAACAGACTCTGCTCTTTCTGATGATGTATAACCCCCCTCGCGATTTTTCATTAATTAGATAAAAAACGAAAGATATTCAGAATCTGTTATTGGTGTGATATAACCTTTGCGCATAAAGCTTTCAAATAAAAAAAAAATCCCCAAAACTAAACTTGGGCTTTAAGGTGGCTTGAGTTTGAAATTAAATCCATGTTGCGTTGATTAAAAGAGTAATTTGTAAGTTGATTTGCTCAGGTGTCAAGAACAGAACATAATATAATTCCACTTAATTCTCAATACTACACATAACATTGAACTTTACTACGTGAGTAAGTTTCAGAATTAATCGTCGCACAGAAGTGTAACTCCCTGTTGCATATTCACCCATCAATATTTTCGTAGAAGAGAATCGTAATTTTTAATACTTACAACAACTGCTGGCAGTGCACCGTCAGAATCAGATGAAATGCTGGCGTTGTAGTCTCCCGCTTCAGGTTTTTCACCAGGTAATTCACAGGTCAGCTTATCATCTTCGAAGGTGAGAATGTCACATTGGCCATTGAATCCCAAAAGTACGCGTACATCATCTTTACTGCTTCCCAGGGTGAGGCTGGAACCCTGCATAATGACACAGATCATATTTCTCATGTTTGTAGTGTACTTTAGTAATATAATACAGTCCTTTAAACTCCAAACATTTGGTATTGTGTCGTAGGCAAGAGGAACTGAGAATTAGCTAAGAACATTGAGGAATTAATCAATGATGTAGGACTGAATGAAATAGAAAGAAGGAATAAGCATGTTTTATTAGAATGGTGTTAATTGTCGACTTGTTAAACGCACGACCACGTGGCGGAACAAAGAGATAAGGAACATGAAAGTATGAATCTGAATTTTAAGTTAAAAGATTCCTCATTTCCAGTCAATAATGTTTGGAGCTTTCCTTGAAAGGCTCACATTTCAATTTTCGCAATTGTGTGCAAGGTGGACATTTAGTTCTGTTTTTAGCAATTTATAAGATACTGAATTTATTAATTGACATTTTCCAAAATACGAGACACAGGTAGCTGCCACATGATGCCTGTGAGTTAAACCTAAAATTGATCAATTTTGCTGAACAGTGGTATTATCAACCCTAATAACCTTTGATATTTTTTTTCCGTTTGCGATTATCTAACATGCCAGCGGTTGTGGGCGAGTACATTCCATTATGCTGCGGACCTATGCCTTGTAGAATATAGTTATGCCTTTCATATCAAGGTTGTTAGCAACATTCTTCATGTCTTTGACCAGCTCTGGATGCAACAGACCATTTATGTTTAGATCTCGACCAAGTGAGTTTTATGTGTGTTGTCACTCCCAAAATATCTATCTTGCCTTCAGTATCGAGACTTTCACAACACCTCCCGACCTTACAACAAGATCGTGTTGTTGTGAACCGTTCGTATAGCCGACTGAATGCACACACACACACACACACACACACACACACACACACACACACACACACACACACACACACACACACACACACACACACATACGCAAACACACATACGGTAGACACAGACACACACAGACACGGACACACACAGACACACACACACAAACAGCAATATAGGCCTATCAATACCAAACTACAAACAAAATATCAACACGTGTTCATCACCTTTATTGTCAATGATGTACTGGCTTTTACATCAATAATCCTGTCTGTCTCATCAAAGTCAAAATACACAGGATCCGGGTAGTAAACCATTTCTCCCCCTTCAATGAGATAACCATCCATGTTTATTGTCAAGTTAGCTCTCTTTATCTCTGAAGCCTGTCTCTTCCTTCTCTCCGAAGTGTCGGGGTAGCTCGGTGTCACACAGGTTAACTCTGTATCGCTGCCAGTGCAACGCTGTACGTGAATACACAAGAAAAGACAATAACAACCTAAAATCGTAAGTTCATAACGATTAAATTTACTAGGTAATTCTATTCATTTACTACTCACGTTTTGTAAATTTTAATGCCAGTTTTATCGTTTCAGTTCGTATTTCGTTTATATTTAGTAACCATTACTGTATTTTAGAACCGCTTTTCTAAATTATCTGGCGTGCATATTTTGATCGTTTCCATCATAATTTTCTCATGTATTTTTTTCTTATATGCCATTTTTAATACAAATTATATTGTGGTATATTCTTCAATTATGGTAAACTTAATTTCGTTTGAATTACCTATATATGAAATAATATGCAATTTAAGTGAAATTACTGTGTAAGTATTTCTGAATAACCATTTTGAGTTGTGTGATTATGTGTTTTTTTCGTAGGTTGCGCAGGAAACTTTTATTTGCATCAATTTAACAAAGAGCATCTCGTGGAAAACCAAATTTAAATCTTTATTTGTCATAGTTCCAATGTATATGACTGTCATTACACATGTATAGCAGAAATACACATACCTGAAAGGTATTGAAACAGTTCGCAGTCAGAGCAATTAGACTTGTAAATGTATAATTAGGCGGCATGTTTGTCTCTAAATTTGCAAGCAACTAAAATGTGGTTCTTCCAGCGAAGGTTGAGGATCCCTTGCACTAGTCATACCATAAATAATATGTTATTTCATAGAACAGGTAGGCAACAAGTGTTTATGAAAAAGATCTGAAAACCACAAGTTGATTTTTTAGGCCACTGTGTGAGGAAGATTAATGGAAGAAGAGAAAGCGGGCGCCAGAAAATAACACTGATAAATACACTCACGCTCATAATTGGAATATTTCGTAAATTCTTAAGTCCTTTCTCCTATATCGTCAAAAATTTCCAAGACAAGTGTTTATTTCACGAAAACGCAATATGTAAAGCAATTTTTGGATTTCATGAGATGACAAAAGTAAAAACCAAAATACATTCGAGCGCAATAACAATTATATATTTGTTTTCTAAAAATTCCACAAAAAATCATGAAAAAAGCATCAAATTAAAGTAATTAAAAAAACACAAAAAACTGATAAAGTTTGATTTAATGTCACTTATCATGAAATAACATCACAATAGTCTGTTACAAGTCTAATAACGCGCGTAACCATCACGTGACCACAACTCTGAATACCGCCATTTATATATACAGGTTTTAGCGTCGAGTCGGACGCTACAAAATGATCAGCATTCCTAAAATACTTAGATTATAATTGTTTCACCTGGGGTGAGCAAATATTAATCCCAAGATGTACCGTTCACGGAAATTGGCAAATTCTAAAAATTTCTCTAAGATATTCCATAATTATGAGCATGGGTGTATGTATTGGTAAACATTACACTTGAATTATGCATCAGGAAAACTTTCATTTGTAACACAGCAGTCGATGGGGGAAAATTGGCATGGCAAAACTGGGTAATCATAGATTTTCATGTTTTAAAGTCGTTTTGAAATACAATTACGTCATTGGCATTATTTCTAGATCTTATTGGAAACACTTGTTATATGAAGGATGATCATGCAGCTATGATGATTGAAACTGGAACATTTACAGGACAGGCGTATGGATAACATCAAGGTGCTGAGATTGGTAAAGAAGAGGATGGATATGCATTCCATAGTCCAGAACGTCACTGGATATGGTACATTGAGGGAGAGATAGAGTGAGAGAGATCAGATATCCTGCTCTGGTAACATGTGGCCCCCTTTTCCTTGTCACTAGTCTACTCCACTCTTTAAAATTCCGGGTCAGTCTGACTCGGAAAAGGATCCGTTGGGGGAACACCAGGAAAAGGGTCAGGTTTAACCACATTCCCGGTCAAGTGTGACCAAAATCCAAGTCAGGTTGACCCATATTTTGGTTAACCTTAACCCGGAATTTGGTCAAAATTTACCCTTTTCCAGGTGTACCCCCAACGGAGTCTTTTCCGAGTCAGTATGACCCGGGATTTTTAATAGTGTCCCTAGGTAGTCTAGCAGCACATCCTAGACTAAACGGAAAAGAATTATGATTACGGTTTAAGGACTGCGATAAGAGTTAAGGTTATGGTCTTAGATCGGGAATCGGCCTCAAATTAGGGTTGGGATATTGGGAGTTACTGGCGTGAACATGATATACAAAATGACCCGCAGACCAAGTTTAAGTTGCGATAATTCGGCCCTATTACACATTAAATACATACCTCTGAGTTTGTGGATCCCTCTGCTGAGACAACTAATTTGGGATTCTGCACTTGCTTCATGCCACTTCCAATGAGTTCAATATCCGTACCACCACTGCGGTGAATTGAAAAAGAAGAAATGAACAAACATTTTTAGCCCATTGTTATACCAAATGAAGATTCTAAGTTCATAACATATGCACCACCCCCAGGGTGCAAATTTGAGTAGATCTAATATCATCTCGAAGGGAACGTTTATTAATTAGGAAAACTATTTGTGTGAATTAATAAGTGAATTTCCTTGGGTTGTGCAATATACACTGTGTCTCAAAAAATGGTCCAATTGGAAATTGTTTTGATATATGAAAATCATTTACTACCTATTCAAATTGGGTATTGTCATTAGGCAAAAGACCACACTTTCTAGTGTAATTTATTTAATATCATTTGGTTTGGCAATTATGAGATATATTGAATTTTCTGCAATGACGCAAAATCGCTATTGTCCCAGTATACTCTATGTGCCGTAAATATTGTGTCACCGTTGTGTTACCAATTTAGTTGAACGAATAGATTTTTCATATTGTGCATTTCTGATTTCATATTATTTGCAGTACAAAGGAGGTACATAACTTTAAAAGGGCTAAAATGAATGAGATGTACATATCATAATGTCAGTGTGAATGCAGTCTGGTAAACAGAAGACATGAACATGTGCAGTATCATTTCAATGCCGAGTAATGGTTATTGTATGTGATTTTTTTATTTACTAGATAATCAGATATAAAAATATTGAAAGAAAAATGCATTGTTATTTGTTTTGTTATTGATTTTGTATTCAGTTTGTATGATTTCTGTAAGTAACAATACCACCAATTCAGCTGTCGTTGTGATCAATACACAAAAATGGACAGAATAACGTGATTTTTTTTTATGACTGTACAAAAGTAATCATAAATTTTGACTTATCAAAGTAAAATGAATGGGATTAAGTTTATCAGCAAAAAATATATGATACCAATTACACATACACTTTGAGAAAATAACATACCTTAAATATTTTTCTCCCGATTGGACCATTTTTTGAGACACACTGAACAGTAATGGTTTAGATGAGAAGAACACTTGGGTAGAATATCAAATATTTACTGTTTCCGCCACTTACGGTATCAAATCAATGGATTCCCTGTTCACGCCACTTATAGGGTATCGGAATTAGTGGATTTCCTGGGAGTACTCACGCAACTAAGGGTAGTTTTTTCTCATGTGTTACACCATTTATAGTTTCAAATTTGGTTATGTAGGTTACGCCATGTAGGATGATTTTTTTATGTTGTTGGGCACGGGTGGCTGGTAGTCCGTGTGGAGAGTGACCCTCCGATGCAATCGTGCAACAGGTAATGTCATTTCGAAGTGTTCCGTGCGTGTATTTTAACTTAATCTCTGAACAACGTCATATAACTAACAAAGTTTCACGTTTGTGATAAAATTGTTGTTCTTTACAATGTCTACATATAGAGCTTACGCTAAAAAGTATTGCAAGAGTACGGAATACCACTCACAACATTTGATTGACTATCCTATTTGGAAAAATATTGAGATTAAATCACGAGGCAGGTCACGTTCTTTTTATTAGATATATTTGAATTTTTTGTGTTATTGTTTGACACTTTGACACAGAGAAACGAAACTTTATTCACACAATGAAAACGAACACTACAGGCGTAATAACCAGTGTCAGTTTTATCAATGTCTCTCCTAAAAGTCGCATTCTATGTCAGAAGTGACACTTGTAATTATCATGATTTCCATATTTACCGAAGCACAGAAATCGAGGAAATTGGTAATCTCTTACATACCTCGAGATGGACCTCCTGGCACCAATGCTGGTAACAGTGGGATTAGGCATGGGTGTAAAATAAGTGTTAGATACTCTTCGTGCTTTTGTGTCAAATGTCATGTTCAAGATTCTGGGTGCCTTGCTGTTAAACATTGTTGTAACACATGTGACTTCTGTCTCGCTGACAGATCTGAAAATGAACAGAAATTTGAAATCTTAGATTTGGACTGTGATTAGATAAACGGTTATGATCGAGTGAAGTGTCGAAGGTAATTAATATCTTCTTTTTGTTATGCTCCCCCGATGTTTAATTGATGAAACTATTTATCATTGAACAGTCATCCATAACATTCATGTACTATAAGTAATCAGACGAGTAGTAAATAGAAAGGAATTTTAGTGTGATGCTATCTTTAATTATTTTAAACCCTGTTTAAAGATATCTGGAATTATTCTTTTAGCTCGCAAGATACCTGAATCAAAGATTCGTAAAAAAATGCATAGTAAGAAACTTTCTACGCGTCACGACAAAATAAGCTTTAACCAATTATTGTAAATCTTTTAAAACATTTCAACAGCACTTTCATAACCATTTAAAGTCTTATTTAAAATGATAGTATGCACTCATTCTTTAAGCAACCAATAACCTATTAAACATCCTTTGTTTATACTGGTAAAATAAAGCATCTTGAGAATTATTCAATATATTTCGTACAGTACTGGAACAGTTTGCAAACCTATGACATCCAAACCAAAATTTTCTCGCCACAACAAAAACAATTATATAAAAAAATAAGTACATATTAACCCCCATTCCTATATTTTGATATATTTTACACAAATTTACGATGTCACTAACCCAATCACACACTCAGTATCTTCAAATGAAGCCGTGATGTCTCGTCCCGCATTAAGGTTCTCGCCCACTATGGTAACTGTAGTTCCACCTGCTTCTTGTCCTTCTTGTGGTGTGAAACGGGATATCTGAGGATTCTGGATTCAAAAAACCAAACCCACATTAATAGCTTTTGTACTTATTGTAACCTCAAATTATGGTTTATATAATATCGTACACGTAATTCATATTTTATCTATTTTAAAGTGTAATTGTTCTCAAGGTAATAAGTAGAGGGGTGAGCCAGACAGTTATATTACGTAGTCTATACAGGTGTAATTCAATGATTGCGTAAAATGCAGTCGTATGATAACGCGGATCAGAATTATTCCTTTCAGAGTCTGGTAATGTAACTCCATTTCATTGAGTAGGTGACGCCACTCACTTCAAGATTCAGCATCGAGTGCAACCAGCATGAATGTATTTTATGAATTTATCTTAACAGATATAACAGGATTGCCTCGTCTATCCTTATGATGTAACAAGTTGACAGTGCCTTCCTGCGCGCTTTGGGAAATACTCTCTCAAGGAAAGTATTACTACTTCGGGATATCAAATTGTTATAAGAAGACAACATCTATACTCGAATCACTTCACTCAGGAGTTTATGGTGTGAATCTTTGAGATTTTCTTTTATTATTTGTTTGAAATGCCAAAGTCTGCGTGTTTTACCGCTTGATCCATAGGTCCAGTATTATTAATTTCTTCGGCAGCCGTAATCAGCATTGATGCTTCCAGAGTACAACCGTCTACCTATGCTATAGAATATGGGAGTAAAATGATTTTACGAAACAAAAGAGGAAAATGGGAGAACACGCACGGGAACAGTTTTAGCAAGACAGCAAAAGATGGTAGAAAACCAGTGACGTACTGCCGCTGAAACGCGTCAGGCAGTGTAATAATGAATACTGATTGATACATGAACTAACATACCCTGTAATAAAAGCTTTCAATACTTGTAGAATTTCTGATGCCATCGTTCGAGGAAATGGAAATCTGAATTACCCCCGATGTTGATGCGGTCCCCGAAGCAGTTCGACAACTTACACTGCAAAATAAAGAAAAACAAAGCAAGCGTTCAAAATTGTAGTTTGTATCCGTTAATCAATGTGAATGAACGTTTGTACAACATCTTATATGATACAACTATGTAGCAAGTATTATTGAAATGAAGTGCGTGAGTTAGAAACACACATATGTTGGTGTGACTTGAACTTTGCACGCACACCTACCACACACAACACCACACACACAACGTATATTATATATATCATATATTATATATATATATATATATATATATAATATATAATATATTATATATAATAATATATATATATCAGTGGTCCCAGAAAAAAGGAAACCGGATTTCATGGGCATAATGAATACTTTCTTCAATGAATTAGGTATGATTGTAAAGCTCTGTTCCTCTTCTTTCATTTGAAACATTACTTATTATTGATCGTTCACGCATAATTGAACTAAAACAATGGATATTGGTGCTACCAAAATTTCATTTTCACGCGCATATTCCATCTTTGAGTCCATTTTCATGGTAGTAAATGTAATTGTTTTTAAAAGATAAAAGCATGACATAACAATTCAGATTTTTCATTTTTATATGACACCTCGGGCGTAAAAAAATGAATTATGAATGCCGAAGAACAAGTAAAATTAAACATGCCTGTTTTAGCGTGATTTTTAAAATGAATAACTTTTGAGAACTGGAAGCGAGCAGAACAATAAGGTTCACGCACGGCTGACTTCACATGATATCTTGCTCGGGACAAAACAATAGGCTCCGAATCATGTTCGCAGGGTAATTCCTTGGTTGCTGGCTCCCAATTTCAGAAAACAGGGTTAATGAATGCATTTTGGAACATTTCTGAAAACAAGCATCATTTCAAACTGTCTTTTCTCACTGATGCAACGCTTATTTTTCACAAATGTGGTATCATATGAAAGAAGATAAAATCAGCTTTTCAATTATGCCCTTCAATGTCGAAAATACTCAGAATACATTCAAGCATGAAAGTTTGAATTTCAAATTTGCTCGTGCAAATGATTTTATACCCGTCACCTTCTGATTGTCTTTGCTCAGTCATGCGTGAATGGAAATCTCTCTGACTGGTATCAAATTAAAGAAGAGAAAATATGCTTTCCAACTATGCACGATTTTTTTGTCATATTTGTTATTTAAGCTACGTTCCCACTTAGCCGAGTTGTAGTAGCGAGTTATGGCGAGTTGTGGCGAGTTCCGAAAATGAGGAGCTCGCCATAACTCGCGTTGAATCGCGAAAAGCTTTTCATGTAACTCGGGACAACTCGCGACGACTCGGCACAACTCGGCACGGCTCGCCGTATCTCGGCACAACTCTTCTTGAAGTCGCGAGCAAGTCCAAAATTTTTAACCGGTTTAAAAATTTTTACTCACTCGTTGCAACTCGTGCCAACTCGCTGTAGCTCCAGCGAAACTCGTTATATGCTCGCATTACTCGTAACAAGCTCGCAATGCACTCTTCATAACTCGTTATAACTCGCCACCTTCAAGTATATCCGAGTGACATACGAGTTTCCAAGAGTGGTGTACGAGCACCACGATTGTGTTGCGAGTCAGACTGAGTTACACACGAGATTAGGACGAGTTCAGAACGAATACGGCGACTTACAGCGAGTTTCCATGAGCCTGTCCCGAGCTACAGCGAGTTCGTATGAGCTTATTGAGAGTGCAAGGCGAGTCCACCCTGATATGTCAGCTGACCTATAAAATATAGTCATTATCATTCTGCCAGAAATATGTTTAAGCTAAAAAGCATTTATTCAACTCATTTTGCATTATTTTAGTGTCACTGATTGGAATTTAAAGGGAAGTTAATGATTATTGTCTTGTATGTCGCTATACAATGCGTATGGCATATAGCCTTATAGGTACTCATATACTTAAATTTAAAAGTGGCCAGATACTGCCAAAAACTATTAGAATTGATCGTTTGGGTGAAAAGGAAAACATAGTTTCACTATAACTTGACAGAATTAAACAGAGATGAATAGTCAATTAAAGCACGTTTGAGTCATCTGTTGGTTCTAATTGAAAATTTCTCTGGAGTTAAAATATTTGTGACCCCTGTCTTATCCTGAATATTACCTTTTCTTCCATGCCAACAAGTTGTACAAAAGATCAAGGTCTCTTTTTTTTTTTAATTTATCTATTTCTGCAACTTTTTCAAACATTATAAAGGCATCAGAATATACAAATTACAATTGAATGAATCAACAATTTTCATTACGGAATCTACATGTAAACCGATTTGAAACTTTAAATCAGATTATTGGAATCTAATCAACAAAACACGCTGATTGCAAAGTTGATTAGAAACAAAAGATATCAGGTGATGAAGCATTGGGTAAGAAAAGAAATTAGTGGCAGGGGTTGACACGGTGAGCAGAATATGCTTGACGATGTGACAACCCGGGTTAAATACAAATAAGCACAAATAGTAAGAAACATTTGTGATCTGCAGCGCATGGAGGTGGAAGTGGGAGTGCTCCGCATTTGGCCCAGTTTTGTTCAGAATCAACTGCAAACAGAATCATTTGAAATATCTTCTTTAATATGAGAAAATTTCACTTAATTGATAGCAAGAAAGATCGATGAGTATTAAGCAATATATAGATCATACAAGTATTTTCAAAATGTTCTTGCTCATTTTATGTATTCAACATTTTGATTTTAACAGTTTTTCACAAGGATATAAGAAGACTCTTTGTTTAAATATGTTAACAATGTTCGTCTCTCGACTTTCAATAACCTTTTCACTTGCAATAGAAATATATTCTCATATCCCACCCAATGTTGGGACCTCATGGTCTCGGTCTCGGTCCCGAAGTCGAAAAGGAATCAAAACTCCCTCAGACACCTGGATATATGGGACAATTTACAAGTCATAGATTATCAATTTTTGTTTTACAACAATTTCCCCATGTAATTTTACAATAATTGATATACCCGAATAGTAAAATGGACGTACAATACAAAGTAACAGTGCGTTTAGAGAGAACATTCTTCACTCTATGTAAAATCCCTATATCCCTTTAATTGTTTGTGAGGAAACATCACATAAGTCCCGATTCCAAGATAAAATTTTGTCAATTGTATTTCCTAAATAAAATAGTTGTTTGATAATTTAACATCTTTTCATTCAAGAAACTGGACATCAATTTTAATATGACGTGTATAATGATATTTAGCGCTTGAATAAACAGTTTCAAATTGCATTACATTCGTTTTACTGATATTGAAAGAAAGTTTCCCACATTTAAGCCATGAAGAAATATAAACCATTTCTGAGTTGAAGGTTGTAATTAGTTCATTAATGTGGAATACTAGTATCATCTGCAAACATGATGAAAGAGAGAATGGATGGTGAATTATTAAAATAATTTATGTAAATTGGAAATAAAAGAGGACCAAGAATATAGTCTTGAGGGACCCCGCACTGAATACGTAACATTGGGGAATTTTTGTTATTATAGATACTATAACAATAAGAATTTATGAGAGATTTTAGTGTCGATTGGAAATATAGCTCTTAAACCAAGATAAGGTGATTCAACGAATTCGATAATCATTTAGATTTTATAGTAAAAGTGTTGTGGTCGAAAGAAACGAAAGCCTTGTCTAAATCCATAAATATTGCCACTATTATGTTCCCTTTTTTTGATAATCAATCAGTTATATCATCTATAAGGTAAATAACACCATGCTCTGTTGGAAAACCTTATAAACCCAAATTGTGAAGAAATGGAAATTTCAATAGCAGATACAAATGAAATTAATATTTTATAATCATTTTTTCCAAAGTTTTGAACATAGATGGCAACAAAGAAATAGGTCTGTAGTTAGTTATTTCGGGAAGATCTTTTGTTTTGTTTTTAAATGGGACTAACTTTTGCCAGTTGTAGTAAATTTGGGTATGTTCCAATTGACAATGAAATATTGAATAAATATTCTAACGGGTGCGCAATTTCATTGATACATGT